>JABUQX010034793.1:0-55000 GCA_015478945.1 Trachelipus rathkii
ATACCTAAAGATAGAACTTTTAGTACTTCTGGTAATAAATTACTTTATTACCCAGAAGTACTTGGAAAAGAGCATAAATTTAATAACATATAAAATTTAAGGAAATAAATGAAATAAACCAAAATATATAACTCTTAAACAAAATAATACCTTTGATAATATTTTCCCATAATATTAACATTCACTGAGAAGAACAAAACGTAATAAAGGGGCCATCATATTGTAGGATGGTATTTCTCTATCAAATATATATATATATATATATATATATATATATATATATATATATATATATATATATATATATATATATATATATATATATATATATATATATCGATCTATATATATATATATATATATATATATATATATATATATATATATATATACTGTGGCTCAACGGTAGAGCGACTGAGTCGCATATCATGGTCGTTGGTTTGATTTCTCATCTGGATCCTAGGTAGAAAACCCAGAGAAGTTCCCCTCCTTGAATAGGGTTATGCCCGTGAGGTAGAACTCTTTAAAAAAAAAAAAAATATATATATATATATATATATATATATATATATATATATATATATATATATATATATATATATATATAGATATATATATATATATATATATATATATATATATATATATATATATATATATATATATATATATATATATATATTTAAAATTCGAAATTTAACTTTCTTTTCTATTGTGATAAGATGGCATTCAGGTCAGTTAGACTATGAGAAAAGCCTATAGAAATTTTAATAACTTTGAGAGCTTTAACTTTTTTTTCTACTGCAACTGGGCTGTGGTGAATGGGAGCTCCCGGGTGATACCGAGCCCCCTGAAGGGGAAAGCGGAGTACCCTCTTCACCAGGATAGTCTGGGTTTACTGTTGAGGCAGCGTGGACATTAGTGAAGGAAATTGAAGCAGAAGTTGCTGCTTGCACCATAAGTTTGTAATAAAATTATTTAGCGAAGTAAATATATATCTATCTTCTTTATAAATAAATGTAGGTACAAAAATATGAATTTTCATATATATATATATATATATATATATATATATATATATATATATATATATATATATATATATATATATATATATATATATATATATATATATATATATATATATATATATATATATATATATATATATATATATATATATATATATAGGCCAGCCTCTAGAAGATCCAGGACCAATCCATATCTCAAAACTACAACAGCTACCGAAAAGAATACATTGCTGGAATCCTGGCAAATTTTACTCTGAGGAAACTGTATAAAAAAAAAAAAAAAAAATCATATCTCGAAACTACAAAAGCTACAGAGTGAATGAAATACATTTGGAACTGTAAAATATTGGTTCGAAAATGTAAAAAAATAAAAAAAAAAAATTAACAAAATTACCTAATTTTTTTATGGGTGCTGGACATAGTATATATATATATATTATTTGTAAAGGTACTACACGGCAATTTAGAGGGGGCCTGAGCCGATTTGGGAACACCCCCCCCATTAATTGGGATATGTCATGGCTACTACTCCCCGCGACACCCAAATACCAAAGAGCGGGGGTTCCGGAGACCCTCCCCGGAGGGGGGGAATTAGTCCCACCCCGTAGTTCCCCGGAAGGCCGAGAGACCCCGACTCCTGCCATCGGTGCGGTATACCCTTAGGGTATTCTTTAGTTAAAAAAAAAAGCAAAATTTAATAGAAAGTCTATTTATTTTAACGAGTAACCAATAAAAGGTCTCTAAATAGGCCTTCTAATCATATTACTATAATTATTAACAATAATTTTTTTTATTTTTTTATTTTTTTTACATTTTCCTATCCAAAAATTTTACGAGGATTCCAAAAATGTATTCCTTTTCGCTGTAGCTATTGTAGTTTTTGAGATATAATTTTTTTTTTTTTTTTTTTTTTTTTTTTTTTACTTTCCGCACTAAAATTGACCAGCATTCAAGCAAATCTTTTCCTTTTTTTTTTTGTTGTATTTTTTGAGATATAGATTGTGTCTCTTTTTAGAGGCTTTATATATATATATATATATATATATATATATATATATATATATATATATATATATATATATATATATATATATATATATATATATATATATATATATATATATATATATATATATATATTGATTTGCATACTTCAAGAATTTTGACCACGAGCTGCCACTGATATATATATATATATATATATATATATATATATATATATATATATATATATATATATATATATATATATATATATATATATATATATATATATATATATATATATATATATATATATATATTTATGGCATATTTGTAGATACTGTACTGTGACTTTTTTCTGAAAAAAATTTTTAAGTTCAGAAAAGTTAAGTTTAGGCCGCTAGGCCTTGTTTCCCAAGGACCTTTCTCGAAGGGCCCACTGACAGGACGAAAGTCCTTACTGGGGTAAAGATTATATATATATATATATATATATATATATATATATATATATATATATATATATATATATATATATATATATCTATCGAAATATGTATTTATCGATATATCGTTTGAACTGAAAAATTTGAAAGAAAATATGTGGGTTCTGTTGTCACCTGTGCTACACCTTGACCATATATATATATATATATATATATATATATATATATATATATATATATATATATATATATATATATATATATATATATATATATATATATATATATATATATATATATATATATATATATATTAGCTTAAAATATGCTATCAGTCGGTCCTGTTTGTATTTCAAAATAATAACAATCGTCTGGACCGGTAATTCTATTAGTGTATTTCCATGGTAATAAGTAATAAACTATATCAAAAATAGTTTATAATTGCAAAGGATTGCTGCACCTTTTAAACTTAGGAAAAATTCGTAGCGTTTCGATTCTTTCCCTTATTAATGAACTCACTCTGAAGTGCTTGTTAATGAATCTTCTGTACTTCTCTTTGTCAGTTCTGATGTAAAGAGGACGAAATCTTTTGTAGTGATCATCTAATATTCTCTCCATCTTTTCAAAATTCTTAATATTATTTTGAATAAACTCGAGGGCATTTACGTCGAAGTCTTTGTCATTCATATAATTGTTTCATAATTCATTTTGTATGACGCTAAGTTTTTTGGAAACATGCTGGAAGATTAAACCGTTGTTCAGCCTTTTTTATTTAATTTTTTTTATTACCTTTAAGTGAATGCAAATAAGAAGTCTGTACTTTTCATTGTCAGTTCTTCTAACGTTTATATATATATATATATATATATATATATATATATATATATATATATATATATATATATATATATATATATATATATATATATATATATATATATATATATATATATATATATATATATCAGGAGTGTATACATAGGGTAGGTAGCTCGTACCCAATATTTTTGAGTCTTTTAATAAAATAAATTAAATGGTAAAGTTTACTAAATTAGAACAATTTTATATGGAAATGGAAAAAGAAACTGATTTATAAAATAAATTTTATGAAAAACAAGTACATTAGTTTTAGCAATTACAATAATTAAATTTATTTGGAAATTTTCCTTCCTACTCTGTTCCTAAGAGTAAAATTTTGTTTTTCCCCTGCATGAAATTTTCATTTTTCGTATAATATTAGGGCCAGGCCGGTCATCATACCTTGCTGAACGATCGAAAAAATACGAAAATCACGGTAACGTAAATTTTCGCTCACTTGAAAACGTACGAACAAATTTGGAAATATGAGAAAGAATTTTTATTCTCTCTCTCTCTCTCTCTCTCTCTCTCTCTATATATATATATATATATATATATATATATATATATATATATATATATATATATATATATATATATATATATATATATATATATATATATATATCTATCTATATCTATCTATATCTATCTATCTATCTATCTATCTATGTACGATAAGTTCACTTACGGCTGACAGAGTAAAATGAAACGTATAGCATAGATGAATTGTGTTTACTGTTTAGTTTTGAAGTAAGGGTAGTTTATATGTTGCGATTATTGAATTTTAATTATATGTTACATTACTTAAGTGCCGTTTACCTTTGCATAATTGAAATAATCCATAATAGAAGTTAGTGTTTATTTTATATTAAGATAATAGTTACATAAAGTTATAAACTTACATAAAGAACAAACAGCTTTACTTCTTTTAAATATTTTGCTAGCTTTTTTATTTTGTGTCAATCTCATATAATAGTAATACACATAAATAAAGTTTTATCTTATCAAGACGTGAGAAATTAAATTTTTTTCAAAATAAATAAATACAGTATTAATATATTTATAAAATGTTTTTTTTATATTTTTTTTTATATATATATATATATATATATATATATATATATATATATATATATATATATATATATATATATATATATATATATATATATATATATATATATATATATATACAGAGCGCTCCTAGCTCAGTGGTAGAGCACTCGCTTGGCAAGCGAGAGGGCCCAGGTTCGAGACTGGTGGAGCGAGAGAATGTGAGCTATTCTCTATAAACTCTTGCTTCTGTCTCACCCAGACGTTAATGAGTACATTGGTAGTGTGCCTTGCTACTACTGGGAAAGCTCCGGCTACTGCGATAGGCCTGGCCAGCCAGCGGATATAGCCGTTAGGCCCGTGGTACCCAAGGACCTTTCTCGAAGGGTCCCACTGACAGGTCGTATGACCTTCCTGGGGAGGACGTTTTATATATATATATATATATATATATATATATATATATATATATATATATATATATATATATATATATATATATATATATATATATATATATATATATATATATATATATATATAACTACCTACCCAAGTGTAATCTTCCAGGTACGCCACTGATATATATATATATATATATATATATATATATATATATATATATATATATATATATATATATATATATATATATATATATATATATATATATATATATATATATATATATATATATGTATATATATATATATATATATATATATATATATATATATATATATATATATATATATAATGGACCTTTTCCTTCATCACGACATTTATTATTTTCTGACAAATGAATCGAACAAAAAATTCAGCTTTTACCCAAAATTAAAAATAAGAAATATTCTTACGGAAATAAATATCTTCAATTTATTGTGAAGTACAAAAGTTACAAATTTAAGAAAAGCAATTCTTTTGAACATTTAGATACAATTAGAATACCTTATAATAATAATTAGTAGTTAAAATTAAATTGTTTTAAATTCAGATATACATTTTAATATACTTTTAAATAAATCCTGACCTTGAAAATTGTCTTTTCCAAACAAATTCGCATATATATATATATATATATATATATATATATATATATATATATATATATATATATATATATATATATATATATATATATATATATATATATATATATATATATATATATATATATATATATATATATATATATATATATATATATATATAAATATATATAAATATATATATATATATTATCAAAGTGAAGGTTTCAGAGCAGTTTTCATCTACTTCCGAAATTGAATTTAAAGAAATGTGATTAATTTCGAATTAAATATTGGTAGTGGAAAAATAAAAATAAAAAATAAATAGCCAGTCCACATTAGCCAAGGTGAAAATAACATTTATGGAATTTCAGAACAGTTAGTTAGGAAATGTAAAAAAAAAAAATAAAAATAAAAAAATAAAAATTATTGTTAATAATTATAATAATATGATTAGAAAGCCTATTTAGAGACCTTTATTGGTTACTCGTTAAAATAAATAGACTCTATTAAATTTTGCTTTTTAACTAAAGAATACCCTAAGGGCATACCGCACTGATGCAGTAGGAGTCGGGAAACTCTTCGGCCTGGGAACTACGGGTAGGATTAATCTCCTCGGGGAGGGTCTACGGAACCCCGCCTTTTGGTATTTGGGTGTCGCGGGGTTCCTCCGCCCCTCTACGTATGGAAAACGTCCCCTGTGTTCCCTGCCTAGCTCGAGCCCCTACATTGCAGTGTAATACCTTTACAAATAATATATATATATATATATATATATATATATATATATATATATATATATATATATATATATATATATATATATATATATATATATATATATTATGTTTCCTCCTCCCCCTAAAAAAAATAGCCAATTTTAATTTTTATTTTTTTATTTTTTATTTTTTTACATTTTCCTAACTAAAATTTTACAAGGATTCCAAAAATGTATTTCTTTTCCCTGTAGCTATTGTAGTTTTCGAGATTGATTTTTTTTTTTTTTTTTTTTTAACAGTTTCCACAGTAAAATTTTTCCATTTTCCAACAATGTATTCCTTTTCCCTTGTAGCTCTTGTAGTTTCTTTGAGAAATGGATTGTGGCTCTTCATATATATATATATATATATATATATATATATATATATATATATATATATATATATATATATATTTTTTTAATATATATATATATATATATATATATATATATATATATATATATATATATATATATTATATCATTTTTAAGCTTCACACTAAAAATTTTAAAAAATAACTTGTCCGAATGCATAAATTCTTTCTAAAAATAAAATGTCGTGACGAAATAAAAGGGTCTATATATATATATATATATATATATATATATATATATATATATATATATATATATATATATATATATATATATATATATATATATATATATATATATTATTTAATTCAATCTTTCGTCTGAGCGACGATTTTCAGAGTACATCCATTATTCAAGTAGTAGAGATGATTCAGAAGTTTACTTGTTGCCTTATTAGAGATATTTTCATTTGAACCTTCAACTAGCAATCTCACTAAATTTATATCAGTTACAGGAGCCTTCTCAAGGCAAGAAACTTTGAACCAGTAAGGGCAGTAACACTTTACCATAAAAGTAATTATCTCTAGCAACGCGTCAGACTCATCTGGTTCAAGTGGGAATTGCTCACGAAATTAGTAAATTTTTAATGAATAAATTCCTTTCGCCATCCATCTCGCATGATGAGAAGCTCTAGGTTTCTTGACATTGCATTGATTGTGGTGTCCCAAGAATAAAATTAACTCCAAAAATTCCTTATAATCATCACGGGGCCACTTTTCAGATAATTTTAAAAGACAAAAATCTATTAAATTTTTAACATGAACTTCATTTATGGCTGCTTTAATGTATTGTAATCCATCAGTGAATTTTTCTTTTTTAATTTTGGGCCAACTTTTTTTAAATTTTTTAAATAAATGAATATCAGAACCAGTTGAAGAGGGAAATATTTCACCAATCACTGTAGACAAAATAATTTCAGCAATATGATGCCGGCATCCCATAAATAGTAGGTGTTTGTTCAATTTCGTTTCTATGAGAATGGCCGCTTCGTTTATTCTTCCTGTGTTTACTGCTGTAGTGTCGAAAACTAATGCTTGAGCTGTTACTTTTAAATTCCATTGTTCAAAGACGTCTATCACTGTAGAACATATTTCCAAGCCTGTGGCTTCTGGAATATGTGGAACTGCTAAAAGCTTTTCCATTCCATTGCGGATGCTATCTATAATCGCTAGCCGTTCTACCTTTTCACTTTAGGTACTCTCAATGAGTTTGGTATCCCAATGAAAAGTAACAGCTTCAGAGTTTAATTCTAAAAACTTGCTTTTAATTAAATTAGTACTGTGTCTGCCTGCGACTAGATTTCGTTGTATTCTGAAAAATGTTCTGTTTATGACATAATCAGCAGGATTTAAACGTACTGCTTCTAAAAATTGCATTAAGTAGATAGACTGCCTCTCCTTTTACTTGACACTTGTCGAGTGCTGCTGCCAATTTTCTGTTCATTATATCTTTTCTCGCCCCTTTTTCTTTGCACTGGAAGGAGGCACATAAATGTTGCATTTCTTTGGAATCCATTCCTTGGTTTTCATCTTCGATATCATAATCATCCTCATCACTTTCTGTAAGGGATAACGTATTAAATCAATGATGTAATAACTTCCGTGTAAGAATGCTATTGGGGTATAATAATAATGCTTACCAGGTAGCTCATGAGCTGTAGATGTAACCTTTTCGTTTGCACCGGAAGGAGGTACACAAACGTTGCTTTCTTCTTTGGAATCCATTCGGGGGTTTTCAACTTTGATTTCCCAATAATCCTCATCACTTTTTGTAAGGGATAAAATATTTAATGAATAATGTAACTTCTGTTTAAGAATGCTATTGATATATAATAATGCTCACCAGGTAACGCAATAGCTGTATATGTACCAGGAAAAGAAGTTTTCCGCATTCTTTCTTCTTTCTCTTTAATCCTTTCCTAATATTTTAACTTTCTTTTTTATTTTTCTGATAAATTTCTGTCTACGCCAATATATATATATATATATATATATAGCAGATATATATATATATATATATATATATATATATATATGTATATATATATATATATATATATATATATATATATATATATATATATAATGTTTAAAATGGTAGAGCGACGGAGTCACATGGCAAGGTCGCGGGTTCGATCCTAGTTCGGATCCTAGGTAGAAATTCCCTAGAAAAGTTCCCCTCCTTGAATAGGGCTATGCCCGTGAGGTGTGAACTTTATATATATATATATATATATATATATATATATATATATATATATATATATATATATATATATATATATATATATATATATATATATATATATATATATATATATATATATGTATCACAAACGGTTAAAATTAAAAATTCCAATTCTTGAAAAATTATCGTACGTTTGGCATTTAATATGTGGTAAAAATTATGTCAAAAGGTAATGTATCATATTAAATAAAAAAACGGTTGCTTCAATATTTGAAATTTCAACTTTTCGTACTCGCTTACAAAGCTGAAATGAGAGCATTACGTCAATGTATTTTGTGAGACGAGGTTGTTATTTGCAGCTAGAGGAGTGTATATACCTTCAATCAAATTAAAATACCTTCGATTTTATAATTATTAAATCGTAAAGAATTTAGAAAAATCACCAGCTTACTTTACCATCATCTGATAATGATAGAATACCATTCTGGATCTGGTTCTTATTCTTCAATTGTACGACAGAATCCACCTTTGTAACGCGTGACTTCATAAGTTCTTTAACTGATTGCATATCCTAATTACTCCTACTAAACGGTGTTGTTGTCACTTTGTCATCGAATAATGGTGAATTTTGCCATTATTTGATAGATTTTGTGTACGAGACAAAAACTCTTAAAGAAGGTTAACTAAAGAGCAAAAAATTTGGAACATTAGAACATTGTTTAAAAGTTATTTTAGGCAATTGCTTACCTCCATCGGCCATGTTAACGGAAAATAAAAGCTAGTAAATAATAGTCATAAAGTCTCCATAAATCTGAGAAATTAACATTTTTTGTGCCGTCCATTAAGATTCTTACATGCCATTCGATAGACTTGGCCAAATTTTAACAATATAAAATTTCTAAAATTAATTTGAAATTATTGTAAGCATTACCACTATAGTTTAAAATCAAAAGTCCTTCAGTCTAATAGTTTCCAAATTTGGTAGTTCGTAAAACTGAATGTGATAAATGAAGTAGTTTTAATATTGAATAAATTAATTGCAATTATATAATATATATATATATATATATATATATATATATATATATATATATATATATATATATATATATATATATATATATATATATATATATATATATATATATATATATATATATATATATATATATATATATTGTAAAGTTTAAAAGTTAACAAGACAATCTTCAGGTGACAGGATAAGAATAAACTCTTTATTAACAATGACTTTATTTATATATTTTGATGACACAAAATGGTAGCGTAATTATTTAAAAGGCAGTACATTAATTCTATGGTAGCGTAGTTACTTGAAGTAGGCGTGGTAGTTCGGAGTAAGCGTGTTAGGTCCTAATACACAGGCTAACATCTACTGCAAGGAAACGGCTTGGTCAATTGACAGTACCACTGTCTTAAAGGGAGGCCCACCTGCGGTCACCACCGAACAGATGGGTTCGAACCCCGGTCACCACCGAAAGGCTCTAGGGAAACTCGAAGTGAGTTTGGGAACGGTACCACCGTCCAATAAACAGAACCTAGGTCACCACCAAAGGAACTGCCGCCGAATCGGTCACCACCGAATCCGACTGGGAATGAGCTGAAGGCTCGGTCGACGGTACCACCGTCTTAGAAAGGGCCCACCTGCGGTCACCATCGAACAGATGGGTTCGAACCCCGGTCACCACCGAAAGGCTCTAGGGAAACCCGAAGGTTTGGGAACGGTACCACCGTTCAATAAACAGGACCTAGGTCACCACCAAAGGAACTGCCGCCGAATCGGTCACCACCGAATCCGACTGGGAATGAGCTGAAAGCTCGGTCGACGGTACCACCGTCTTAAAGGGGGGCCCACCTGCTGTCACCACCGAACAGATGGGTTCGAACCCCGGTCACCACCGAAAGGCTCTAGGGAAACTCGAAGTGAGTTTGGGAACGGTACCACCGTCCAATAAACAGAACCTCGGTCACCACCGAAAGCACTGCCGCCGAATTGGTCACCACCGAATCCGACTGGGGATGAGCTGAAGGCTCGGTCGACGGTACCACCGTCTTAAAGGAACACCACCAGACAGATGGTTTCGAACCCCGGTCACCACCGAAAGGTTCTAGGGAAACCCGAAGGTTTGTGAACGGTACCACCGTTCAGTAAAAGCTCCGGTACCACCGAGAGCTGGCGCTAACTTGGTAACCACCCAGTTAACTAAAGTAAGGTTTGGCTGAGAAACTAATGCTTTTCTAAGGTAGTTAGACTACAGTTGCCAGTGAGAAGAGCTAGAGATCCACTCCAGCTGCTTTCTTCTCAAAATCCTAAAATCTAGTGCCTCAGATATTCCTTGAAGAAGTTTGAACAATTAGCATAATGAATATAAAGAACTAAATCTTAAATATTATTTATATAATCGAATGAAATAAATTTTAATGAAATAAGTCAAAATTATTCGTACTTCTTTAGAAATGAAGGATAACTAATTTAATTTTAAAGTCTAAAATATTTACAAAATCTTATAAATATAAAACGTGTTTAATAACTGAACCTTATTTCTATTATAAATATTAACTTCATTAAAGTAAAAGAAAATAAATGCTTTAACTAATTTTATAAATTAAAATGAGTAAATGACTCTGAATTTCCTTTAAACTTAATATGTTATAAGAAAATAACTGAAAAGATTCAAAGATTTTTATCTAAAACAAAAGAAAAACGCCTCATAACTTTAGTTTAAAATGTAAGCCTTTTTGGACTAAATCACTCACAAATATCTTAATAATAATAATAATAATAATAATAATAATAATAATAATAATAATAATAATAATAATAAAAACTGCTTTGCCTTCAATATTCTTAAAATAAACTAATGAAAATTGGCTACGTGTCATTTGGGAAAGATTATATTTCTGCGGAGCGCAAAAATTACTTAAAAGTACTCTTTCCGCTAAGTGCTTGTATATACATTTATTTAATGAAATATTCTAAACAAAGTCATTGTTAATATTGTAACTATTTTCTATTTTAGGAGAAATGGCTTTATTTAAATAAAAACATTGTTTCGATTTTAATGTAAATATTTATTTGCCTCAATGAATTTTGTGGACCAAAATTCATTGCTAAAAGTGTTTCTTTCCGAATAAGTTTCTCTCATAAATTATTAGACTAAAATTCATAACGAAATATTCTGAGATATATTTTATGGATAACTTAAGTAAATTTCTTTTCTGAATGAAGTTAAAATAAAATCAAAATTTTTACACTACCCCCTCTTTAAGATTTTAACTTCTTTAGGAAAAGAAAATAGAATACATGCACAAAATTTATTTTAATTTTCCTTTTAATCAAATAATTATTCTGAATTCATAAATCTAAAATGTCAAAGGGTCATTCTCATTTGTAGATATTTTGGTTGGTGAATAAGGTGGAGTACTTCCAGATGATGAGGAAAACACCTAACTTGGTACATAAGGTGAAGAGAATGAAAAGGACGAGAGATGGCTTGAGAGAGAAGACAATGAGGAGGAAGGAGTAGAAATTAGTTCAAATTCACATTCCTCTTCATCTTTGTCTATCGGAGAAATTGGTCTAATTATTTCCTCATTGATTAGAGGAAACAAGTTTTCGTCCTTCTTTAATAATGGCTTCATAATTTTTTGAGCTGGAATTTTTCCTTTGTTCTGAGAAGATGATTTTTGATTTTCCTTTTCGATTGAACTTGAGGAGGAGTTCAATGACCTTTTTAACACTTTTAAGTGTAATACTGAAGAGTTACTCTTATTTATTTTTAATTGCTTTTTTTGTTTTTTTACGTTCTTCAGTTTTGGACCTTGACTAGCAAAGATTAACCTCCACCATTTTCTTTTACGAAGATCCAATTCCAGTTCATCAATTTTACATGATCTTTGGACTTGTAGAAGTTTGTGTTCGTCCGTTTCTATCTGTATATTCACAAGATCATTGTTTTTCTTGAAAGTCTTCTGTAATTGTTGAAATATTTCAACAATATTTATACTGGTGTTACTTTCGTTTTGTAAGTTTATAAAGGTTATATAAGATAACTCTCTCGTTATAAAAGATTCCTTTATGTTTTTGTTCACTAATTTATGTTTTATTATTCTTCTTTACTTCAACATTCACTATCCATGGATTTCCTGGTGGTAGATATCTAAGGAATAGTTTACTAAACAGATCAATTGGGAATACATTCTTATCCATTTTATGTAATTTTAATTTTGTTAATTTAATTCAATGAAATTCCTGCAAAAAATAGAAAAATAAACAATATTAATTTCAATCATAACTACTGTCCCGAAGTAGAATGCATGAGTTTAGGCCTAGCTCATCATTCTAGTTCTTTTCAGCGGCCTTACAATGGCGTTCCCTAAAGAATCTAACCATTTTGGATTTAACCGGTAAGGATATTTTGACAAAAACCATGTCAACCGCAGGACAAACCTATAAAGATCAGTTCATTAGACTTCTCTTTAACCATAATAGTTGCAACTATCTAAAACATTCTACAAATAAACAATACAAACATTATCATTAATATATTTAAAACTTTATATTCAATTGGTCTCCCTTGGACCCTCTTAACATCTTGTACGCTTCCTTTGGATCTAAGATTATATCTATTCCTATTTCTTTGATCAATATTACTTTTATCACCACCATTATCATCACTATCTTTATTAACATTATTATCGTCTCTGTCAACATTATCTTCATTATCACTATCACTATCATTACTATCACTATCATTATTAATATTATTGTCATTATCATATTTGTGAGAATTGTTAATTCTTGGGTAATATTCAGTTTCTGATTCAGATTCACTATTGTTATCTATATCTTCGTCCTCTATAGTATGATTGAAGTTATATTCTAAGCATGGGGAGTTGCATTCTTTAATTCTGTTTACATGTATGTTCTCATTTTTTTTTGTTGAATCGAATAACGGTTTTATTGAATAATTTGATGGTGAGAACTTTTCTACTATCCTGTATGGTCCTAACCATCTAAATTTTAGCTTGCTACCTATTCCAGTTCTATAGTTATTTTTTTAACAAAACTAAGTCCCCTATTTCAAATTCTTTAAAGTTTTTTGTTTTATAATATCTCTTGGTTATTTTGTTTCTTTTTATGACTTAAATAGGCTTGTTTATAAGCTTCATTCATTTTTATCATAAGCTCTTGCTTATAACTTTTACCATTATAATCATAAGTTTTAGCTGTATTTATTATATCAGACAATGGCAAGGTTGCATCTCTACCAAAGAATAGAAAGAAAGGAATTTCATTAATACTAGAGTGATAGAGGAGGTATTAAGGGCAAGGGTAACAAAAGATAAATAATCTTCCCAATTATTGAAACAGCAGTTATTTAGGGCAGATGCTAAAGCAAATTTAATACTTCTATTACTTCTTTCTATATAAGGATTAGATTGGGCATGAAAGGTAGTGGTATGATGTACTTTACATTTATAAAATTCACCCATTTCTTTAAATAATTTAGAGTGGAATTGGGTTCCATTATCTGTAGTAATATTGAGTGGGGCAGAAAATTTATTAATATAGTCTATAAGGCAATTTACTATGGTTTCTTTAGTTATATTGGGTATGGGGTAAGTTTGAATAAATCTAGAGAAGTGATCAATTATAGAAAAGACATTTATTTCTATTATTAGAAATAGGTAGAGGACTCATGATATCAATACCTAACCATTTTCCTGGGGATGTCATAGATTCATAATTTTGAAGGGGTGCTTTAATATATTTATAAGGGGACAATTTTTGACAAGTTAAACATTTTTTAGTATAATTTTTAACATCTTGGGTCATATTTGGCCAGAAGAATAAGCTTTCGGCTCTTTTAAGCGTTTTAATAAATCCAGAATGAAAATTTAATTCTGAATCATGAGCCACTTGCAAAGCATCATTTATTAAAGAATCGGGAATTATAAGTGTTTCTATATAAGGTCTATTATTTTATTCTCTACGTATATAATGTAGGCAGTTATTTATTATAGTAAATTTAGCTAAATCTACATCCCTTGGAATTCCTTCAATATTATTTTTTTCTAAATAATTAATTATTCTCCTCCATTTTAGATCATTTAACTGTTCTTTTCTAACATTTTCAGATGTTAATTTTTGAAGTGGGTCTTGAACGTTTATATTATTAACATTTTGAACACTCCTACTAATGGCATCTGATATTACATGTTCTTTTCCTGCTTTAAATTGTACTTCGAAGTTAAATTCAGAAAGTAGAAGTGCCCATCTGGCAATTCTAGCAGTTACTGGTTTGAATTTAAATAAGTATCTTAAGGCTTGATGGTCCACTACTGCAGTAAATTTATGCCCATACAGATAGGAATCAAAGTGTTTGATTGATTTTACCAAGGCCAAAGCTTCTCGTTCTGTTGTGCTATAGTTTTGTTCTTGAGGAGATAGCTTTCTTGAATAATAGGCTATCGGTCTATCTATTCCTTCTATTTCTTGAGTTAATACTGCTCCTATAGCATTTCCGGATGCATCAGTATGGATTTTAAAATGCTTATTAAAGTCTGGATGTATTAATATGGGAGATGTTGTAAAAAGTTCTTTTAATTTTGTGAAAGCATTATTTTCTAATTCAGTCCAGATATATTCTTTATTTGTTTTTCTTAATTATTAATTTGTTCTTAAAAATAAGATAGGCAATGCCTACCCAGCCTATCCCTTAACTACGCCACTGATATATATATATTATAATATAAAAAAAAAGTTGGAAATGAATAAAACATTTTACAGTACAGAAAATAGGTGAAATTAAATATGAGAATGTTTCATTGTTTAAAAAACAATTATTCTTAAATTTTTTTTTTGCCTATCAGAAGCTCCCAAGGAGGCTTCTCTGATTTGGTTTGACGAGTTAAAGCAATGTGTAAAGAAGAAGAATTTTTTCAACTTTATTAAGATAGTTGCAATGAGAAGAACATAACACATTTTTATTATTTAAATGTTGGAAAATTCAGTCTCATCATTTCATCAAGTTGTGCACTGGCGAGTACGGATCCCTCATACAAGTGCACCTGCGTCTACGGACACTCGTACAAATGCACCGTCGAGTACGGTCTCTCATACAAGTGCTTATTCCTTATTTTTCTTGTAAATCTTTCTGACTGGATTTTTAGAAGTATAATTCTTCTTTGAATAGTTTATATAGTGTCCTGACTTGATTTTTGAATTCCTTCAATATTTCTAATGTTTTCTGATTATTATTATTATTACTCTTTAGCTTGAGATAAGGTCTTCAAAACATTTCATTAAATAGAAACATAAAATTTATATTTATATGAACATGCAACAATTTTTGTTTATATGTAACTTCTACTATTCACTTCTGCAATGGAAAAGAACATGTATTAACCTATAATAAACTAAGACTAAAGACTGAATAATATTAAAATATATATTTATAAACATATTACTTTGGTCATTTCCCTTTTGCGAAATGTCCTTCAGTAGCTTTGTGGTTGCATGTTCTCAAGATGAAAATAACTTCTTAATTACTAAATATAAGGAAGGGAACGCAGTCTCCCAGTCAACGCCACTCCCCATGGCTAACATATACCTTTCAAAACTATTATCAATTTACTTTTAAAGGAAATAAATATATGTTAGGGGGATCGTTGTCTCGCCTAAGCCCATAACGCTCAAGTAATCAAGTAATTAAGTGATGAAATATTATTTATTTATCTTCATTTATTGAAATTATTAGCCCGTAATTCATATACTAATTCATCCTATATTTCTAGATTTGTTAAGTCTTATTTGTTATATCATAACTGCTTTTGTCTTTGTATCTCATCTCCAAAGTTATTAAATTAGTTATTTTTGATGAGATATTAACTTAGTATATGCAGTATCATAGCAAGACAAGTAAGCAGTTTCCAAATGGTCGATTTCACCACCGGACTCAATTATATTATTGAGATTATCAGGTGGGTGCTTAATTTAATTCCTTCTTTAAATTCTTCTTATTGACAAATCGCATAAAATAATGTAATTTAATAATTCACTTAATTCGCTAACTTATATCAGGGGTAAATTAACTGTCTCTTAATACATAATGTAAATACGTTACAGACGTCCGAATCTGTCATCACAGAAATAGAAGCTCTTGAGGTTCATTTCCTTGGGAATGGTCATACAAAAGGTCCCCTCATAAGAAATTGATTCAAATTCAAGGGTTAGTTTTATTTAGCATTTTACATTAATTACGTTATTAAAAATAAAATAATGAAATGAAATAAATATTAATTTATTTATTCCATTTCATTTAGGGTCCCAATCCAGGGCTTATCAACTTCCCAATCCAGGGCTTATCAACATCCCAATCCAGAGCTTATCAATGTCCTAATTCCGGGCTTATAAGAAGTCTCAATCCCGGGCTTATCAGAACATCCCAATCCTCTGCTTCTGCTAATAACTTCCATTCTTCTTCACGTCTGTTTCTGGATTCTGTTATCTCCACTTCTGATCACTAGAGAACAACATTTACCTGCAAAGGAATAAATTGTTAAACATCTCAAGACTAGACTTAATCTTATTATAATTATTATAATCCACTGTCAGAATCAACTTTACTTATTAGCTAAAACGAAGGAACTATTTACCTTCGTAGCTTATTTATAAGTTCTTTTGTATTATTTATGTTATTTTGTTTGTGTCTTCTGGCTTTAATGTCCGTTAATATTCTCTATTTTACTTACATACTCAGTGTTAGACTTTAAAGTCTACACTGTTTTCGATCTACTAATTCCCTTAATTTCACGAACCAGTATATTTTCGATTATCGTCGTTTTGTTTTCTAATTCACAAACACTCTACTTCGTGTTTGTGTGTGTTGTAAATAATTCTTTCTTAAATATTACTCTATCCGGAGTATTAAAACAGTTACGGAAAACACTCTTTCATTTCAACCTGATAAGGTATTTAATGGTTGCTGTGTTGATTTAAGTAAAACTACGTAGACACGATCGAAGGCTCTTCTGGTGGTGGGATATCAGGGTCCTCCTCATATACCTCACCTTAGAAATGGCCTTATGCTCAGACATTGATGTGAACAACTGCCGTTCGATCTTCATTTCATGGTTAGTCAGACGAGGGACAGAAGAGAGATTCATTCTGTGTCATCGTTCCTAAGGAGAGACGAAAAGGTAGAGTTCATATTTGTTTTGCCGAATTACCTTAATTTACGATTTACTTTTACTTAAAATTAGTTACCACTATTACATTCAGAATCTACGCAGGGAAGCGGCTAATTACTATATTCGTCGTACCGCTTCCCGTTACATAATACACCATTAAATTGGCGCCCGAACAGGGACCTTGTGTTCCTTTCGCCAGTCGCGCCTGATTGTGATTTAGTTCACAACATTCTTCACAGCATTTTACACTTTCGATTTGTTTATGCTGGTTCTTTTCTCAATTCTATCACTATCGCATTTCTATCGCTTTTCTTCAATCGCTTATTAAATTAAATTTAATTTAAATATGGCTCATGCTCAAATTCCTTGATCCCCCAAATCGAATCGTTTGGAGGGATCAGACAGACAAGACATGTACACCACTTTGGACTCATTAAATCGAGGTCGACTGGATGTCAATGTTACATCCAGGGCCCCAGCACTACCTACCAATATACGAGGAAGAGATAAGCCGAAAAGGCGTAACTCTGATCCGTATATATACAAGGAAGAGTATGATGATGATGATAAATTAGTTACTGATGACATTCAAACCCTTTTAAATAGGGATGATGATGATGTAATTCCAATGCCCCTTGTAAATGAATTAGTGTCCCGATTTACAAAGGACAAACAAAAACTAACTCAAAGATTAGCTAACAATGATGGTCCTATGTCAAGCACTAGACCAAAAACTTCTTCTGTTGATGAGCCTAAGTTATTATCTGGCATGTCATCACTTAAGATCGATCATACTGTAGAGCCTTTCCGCTCGCAATCAGTTAGTCATCCGAAATTAATTTCGGAAAAGACTTACCTCGACCATCAACGAATGAGTTCTGACATTAATGATCAGAAAGGTCAATATAACCCCCGATTATATCATTCGAAACCGCAGGTGTCTTTTGTGCCACCAGGTGATTTATCGCATCAATTATATATACCTCCGTTTCGAACAAATAGAGATGTGGAGTCACCGCGTTCCGCTCCACAATGTAATAATATAGTAAATACAACGGCCGCGTTACGTAATTTGACAAATCCCAATATGGGATCCTATGATCACCAAGGTGCGTCACCACCACCAACCCAATATAGGCCGTTACTTCAGCCGCAAACATCGACGTCCTATAGACGTTCGGATTATAATGACGAGTCTGTCTATACCGGTAGACAGATAAAACAACACATAGACCTGTTAACTGAAGCAATCGCGATGCTTACTCAGTTACTTAAAAATTCACAACGGTTGAAGGTCGTCGATCCCGGAAAGTTTAAATATGAGGCTGAACAAGACCTCTTACTGTATTTGGGTGATTTTGAGGCCTACTGTAGCCTGCATTACCCAAACGCACCCCAGCAATGGTTGCGATTGCTGGGTAGACAATTAGAAGGTAAATTCCTCCATCTCTTTAAATTAATAACGAAAGAAGACAGAAATTATTTCTCTGTCCGAGATACCTTAATTAGTTGGTATCATGATGAGGAACGACAGAAAAAGGAATATAGGTTGCAAGCTTACTATACGGCCCAACGTAAACGCGGGGAAAGTATACGTATGTATGCTCTTCGGTTAGAGAGGTTGGCTCGAAAGGCTTTCCATGGGTTCGATATGCGTGAACACGACTCCCTTCGGGTAGCATTTTTGTGCAGCCTCCCTCCTTATATAGAAAAGAGTGTAAGGGAGTATATAAAGATGCAGGAGTTGGATGGTATTAGCAGGACTCCTTGGCATAAGATCGTAGGGTTCGCTGATTCGTTGGAAAACGATAACACAGCATACCCGAATTCTATTTCCCAATCTTCCACGGTGGAAAAGAACCCAAGAAATATTGAAAGACCAAGATCAAGAGACCAATTGAACGAAACAATCGATTCGGTTATACAAATCGATGCAGTATATCCCCGTTGGACGGATGTATTGCAAAACAAGGAACATTCTCGGCTCGAGCTTCCTACAAGCAGCCGTAGAGAATCAGGTAGTAGAGATTATCAAGAGAAACGTCGTAGTTCATCCTTTAAAAACGACCGATTTCAGCTTCACAATGATAATTATGTTAGGAAAGACACCCGGTCCAATAAAGATAATAGTAGAATAATTTGTGAATATTGTGAAAAAATAGGTCATAGGATGAAGGACTGTTACCAATACCTTGGGGTCTGTAGTTACTGTAAGAGGAAGGGACAGAATAAACGAATGCTGAGCGTATAGGTCCCCATCGTCGTCGCCTCCTGCGTCCCGCCGAATAGAATGTCCGTTTTGTCGCGGACCGCACGCTGGAATGAGGTGTCCATATAAGACTCCTCCCAGAAATACAAGATCTTCTCCCAAAAATGATGGAAACAAAATAGTTGAGTGTGATTCTCTAACTCCACCACGTGGACCTACAAAAAAAGCTATGTCTGGGATAGTGAAGAAAGTTTCTTCCCAGATTTATCATAAGTCGGGAGAACCGGGTGAGAATACCACATATAGGAATGAGGATCCCCAAACACATCACTCACGTCCATACTTAAACCCTTGCGATTATTGTCGTCTATCCCATTACGAGGGCCAATGTCTGGGGATCACGGAAAAAACTGTTGACTATATTGAGTCAGCTTTAAACCCTCATCCTCCACGGGTTTGAGTCGCCTAGTGGAGAGTAATGAACTTCCAGACTCCGTAAATTTGCAAACTCCAAGGGGGATGGTTAGTGTTGATGATGAAATGGTGGTTACTATTCACCTATGCCAGGCTGACATTGAGCCGTTAATGGTTTGTGTCACCTTGGACGGGTTTGATACCCCTCGATATGATTGCCTCGTTGATAGTGGGGCTGGAATAAATTTAATTAGTTCCGAGGTCATACCACTGTTGGGCGTTGACAAGGTATTGTACCCTTCCGCGGAAGTTGGACTAAAAGCCATAAAAGGTTTTGGTCACAATGAACGTATTCAAGTTACACATTTCGTGGAATTGCAAATAAATTTCCAATCAGGTTTTTCCACACAACCCAGCGCGTTTTTTATCGTTCCCCACAAATATATGGTGGACCATACCCTGATATTGGGTACTTGTGCTTTACGGGAGAATCATCTTCCCGATATGACCCAGCGTCAATTAATTCTTTTAGATGGGGAAAAGGTAGATGTAATTGCTGAAGGTCTACCTCCCTTACAAAAATCCACTGGGCAAGTACATACTATTCAAATGAAAAATATAACTGCAGTCCACACCGACTTTAACGACACGGAAATTATGTACGACCAACAAAATGATAGAACACTGAAGTTCTTGTTAAAAGGTCTTGGACGACCCGATAACCCATTCGACTGGCGACGAGTAAACGAACAGTATCGACGGTATAAATCACAGATACATTGCGAAAATGGAGTACTGTTCTTTAAGACCAAGTCAGGAAATCTGTTATACTTGGTTTCCCTGGATCTTTTGATGCATATAGTTCTGAATTTACATATGACATGTGCACATATCGGGAGAAATAAATTAGTTCAGTTAGTATATAAACAATTTTTGCACCCTAGAATAAACCAAGTCATTGCTGATGTTGTTAGGTGTTGTCCTGTTTGTCAAAAGCAAAAAACATTCTCTTCTAATGTAACACCTCCAATGTTAAAAATCCTCGCAAGCTATCCCTTCGATTTATGTGCTATGGATTTGCTCCAATTCCCGAAAACGTTTAAGGGGAACAAATATT
This sequence comes from Trachelipus rathkii, assembly GCA_015478945.1. NCBI lineage: Eukaryota > Metazoa > Arthropoda > Malacostraca > Isopoda > Trachelipodidae > Trachelipus > Trachelipus rathkii. Next base: position 21,679 of record JABUQX010034793.1, read on the forward strand.
GTCTAGTACTTATCGATCATTTTTCTAAGTGGGTCGCTGTTGTCCCTATCGCTGACAAATCGAGTCAAACTGTTTCCCAGACATTTAAATACCAAATACTCCCTTTCCTTCCAAAGGTCCCTAATCCTATCCTTACCGATAATGGTACGGAATTTACATCACATATTTTTCAACAAGTGATGCATGAGACCAATATTAAGCATATAAGGACGTCCCCACTTCACCCATCTAGTAATGGAGTGTGCGAAAGGTTCAATAGGAGCTTAATTCAGATTCTTAAGTGCTTAGTTTTGGAACAACCCGCAAACTAGGACCAAGAATTGGCTTCTTCCATTTTAATTTATAATAACACGTCCCATAGTTCGTTGGATATGTCTCCCTCAGATTTTCTTTTGCAAAAAGCACATTTCCCGCACCATACCTTTCCACAATATTGGAAGGAAGGTAGCGCAAATTTTAAACCTTATAAAAAAGGGCAAAAGGTAGCTCGGAAAGTCATTAGGACGGGCCCGAGCACTACTATGAAATTTAAGAGTAAATGGGAGGGACCATTCGTTGTAATGGAGGTAAATTCAAATCGAGTAACATATCTCATTCGCAGAGTCAATAAACCTTTAGATCGCTTACAAAAAGTACATTTTTCCCATTTGCGAGGGTGGATCGATATCCCTAACTATTTAAGAAAATATCTAAATCGTCATAAAAATCTCAGCGACACATTTTTCTCTGATTCAGACTCAGACGAGAGTGAATTGTTGAATGACTGCACGTATCATGGAGATGAGGGTGCGGAGTCCGAAACCGAAATAATGGAGGAGGATGAGAGTGCGTCGGAACCGTCTATGTTCGATAGTTCTTTAACCCCTATTGAGGAAGAGGAAGCCGATTTTGATGGGTTTCTTCAATTTCAATTTAATCCCCTTGCGGTGGACCTTTTTACGGAGTTACCTGATTTATCTGTTGAACTTGTCCGAATGCGTTTGGGGTATAATCAAGAGGGAACCCCCTCTATATCCCCCATCTCCGTGCCGACTCCGATCCCTATGGTAAGATTCTCGTCGTTGCCTGTTGAGATTCCTCAAGTGTCGGAAACTTCTTCTCAGACGCACTTTCCTATAGACAATGATGTCTTGGAAGATGAATTGGTTAATGTTCCGACACATTCCGACAACGTTGTCCCAACGGATACAGTTTTATACACCAGTGGGAATGTGTCAACTCCTGTGTTGGATTATCATGACTTATATCCACATGACTATCCCATTCAATTTCAGTATCCTTCTATTCTCACTTCGTCGGTTTTGGAGGAACACACCAGGAGAATAGCTCCTGCTGATATAGAACAGGAAAACTCCCTTAGTTCTAGTCATTATTTTCGAGATCGACCAACTTCAGTTTGGTCCGTGTCTCCCGAGGACGGTAGTCATATATCGGAACAGATCAGTATGATCAATCATCCACCCGATTTACCAATGGTTGAATTTAGTAGCTCAAATAGCTCGACCTTAACCGAATTCTACGGGTTTAGCCCACCAGTTACGGCTATGCGTGAGATGAGTTCTTCCACTCATGATTCTTCCCCTCTTCGGACTCCGGTTCCACCTTTCCAGGTTCTGGGTGAGATTGTGGGTGATTCCACCGGGGTTCATTTTTATGATGACACCATTGGTCTTGTTCATTTAGATGCTGGGCCGAATCAAGAATTCCACTCTCGTCCGTGGACACGACGGATGGGACCAGCCCCGGAATTACCAAATGTGATGTCAACACCACTTGAATATGTAAATGTACGTCCACCAATAAATCATCCGTAAGCGGTAATGCTCTGCTTTATGGTAGATTATTAGAATAAATTATAATGTCCTTACTTTTCTCTATTATTAGAGTGTATAAGTTTTCGAAACGTTTTGAAAAAAAATAAAAATAAAATAAAATATAATATACGGTCTACTAAATACTTTTCTCTATTCCTAGAGAGCATAAGTTAATTTAAGACCGAATGAATACTTCTCTATTTCTAAAGAGCATAAGTTTGAAGACCATATAAATACTTTTCTCTGTTCCTAGAGAACATAAGTCGTTTATGGACAATGTACATTTTATCTTATCTCGTTTAAAAGGATTTTATCATCCACTACAAGCTCCTTATTTCCATGTGTGCACTAACCTTAATCCAAAAGCCGTTTTTTCAGATTTTCTTTTTAGGTACTGTGGGTCATCCGATGTTGCACAGGATGGAGGAATCTTGTACGTTGGAGATGTCGCTCGTTATCAGGATATTCGTCGAACGTCATGACGCTGTGAAGGAACGAAAAATTGTATAAGGTTTGGGATATGAGTTATGGTTGATCAAAATGATTAAGCACATCAAGTATTCATGTATTTTACCAAACATTATTATATAATTATATATGAATTTATTAATAAATTTACTTTAATAATTATATACCGTAATACTGTAACCATTTCTCTGCATAAGATCTATGCATAAAAGAGAAAGATTAAAGTCATGTAGCATGTATGGATAACATGGGTAACCTCGTATAATAAACATGTCTGTCAGAAAAATACAAGGGAGAGCAATGAGCATAATCTTGTTCAAGCTGCTTAATCTTTTATATGCTGCATGTTCTTATACACGCCGCATGCATGTTTATACGCCGCAGGTTTTACGATATATAGACTGAAGCTAGTCTATGCTTTGCTAAGTATCACTAAAATCTGTTAAATGTTAAAATTTTAATATTTACGCTCCTATATTGACTACGAGAAGGACTCTGTTCAAAAACTGGAAATGTTTAGCTGGAATGGCCTGTAGAGTGTTGTTTGGATTATTTGCTAATAACGTACTGCGTGGTCATTCATTGTTACAGCATTTCTGATATTTATATGAAATAACTAATATATATATTTATGTTGACAAGTATCGTTGTGTTGAAGATAAAAAAATCGAACTTATCCGTATAATCCACACAGCCTTTTACCCATAGCATATCGTAAAAATATTTCCGAATAAAGTCGAAATATATTCTTTCCATCATATCACTACTTCTTGTACTGGGTTCGTCCGAGATAAATCCCTTCCATAACCTCTTCTGAGGAGGATGAATATATAAGTGGTGATCCTACTTCACACCAGTAATTAAAACTTGTATATTTCTTCATAATATTTAATTTAAAAAGGCCGTTTTTTGTAACGATATAAAAAATCAAAGCATAGCATATCTTTTGTTAAAATGTTTCTTAATTTTTCATTTTTGAATTTCGTTTATTTATTTATATTAATTACTGGTTCGCGTATATCGGCTTTCTTTCCTACATTTGCTCCGCCACCCTCCATCTCTCATAACTCGGGTTGCGTTGTTTAAAGGGGGGGTTCAATTTTAGTGTGGGAGGATGTTAGGGGGATCGTTGTCTCGCCTAAGCCCATAACGCTCAAGTTATCAAGTAATTAAGTGATGAAATATTATTTATTTATCTTCATTTATTGAAATTATTAGCCCGTAATTCATATACTAATTCATCCTATATTTCTAGATTTGTTAAGTCTTATTTGTTATATCATAACTGCTTTTGTCTTTGTATCTCATCTCCAAAGTTATTAAATTAGTTATTTTTGATGAGATATTAACTTAGTATATGCAGTATCATAGCAAGACAAGTAAGCAGTTTCCAAATTGTCGATTTCACCACCGGACTCAATTATATTATTGAGATTATCAGGTGGGTGCTTAATTTAATTCCTTCTTTAAATTCTTCTTATTGACAAATCGCATAAAATAATGTAATTTAATAATTCACTTAATTCGCTAACTTATATCAGGGGTAAATTAACTGTCTCTTAATACATAATGTAAATACGTTACAGACGTCCGAATCTGTCATCACAGAAATAGAAGCTCTTGAGGTTCATTTCCTTGGGAATGGTCATAAAAAGGTCCCCTCATAAGAAATTGATTCAAATTCAAGGGTTAGTTTTATTTAGCATTTTACATTAATTACGTTATTAAAAATAAAATAATGAAATGAAATAAATATTAATTTATTTATTCCATTTCATTTAGGGTCCCAATCCAGGGCTTATCAACTTCCCAATCCAGGGCTTATCAACATCCCAATCCAGGGCTTATCAATGTCCTAATTCCGGGCTTATAAGAAGTCTCAATCCCGGGCTTATCAGAACATCCCAATCCTCTGCTTCTGCTAATAACTTCCATTCTTCTTCACGTCTGTTTCTGGATTCTGTTATCTCCACTTCTGATCACTAGAGAACAACATTTACCTGCAAAGGGATAAATTGTTAAACATCTCAAGACTAGACTTAATCTTATTATAATTATTATAATCCACTGTCAGAATCAACTTTACTTATTAGCTAAAACGAAGGAACTATTTACCTTCGTAGCTTATTTATGATAAGTTCTTTTGTATTATTTATGTTATTTAGTCTGTTCTGGACTTTAATGTCCGTTAATATTCTCTATTTTACTTACATACTCAGTGTTAGACTTTAAAGTCTACACTGTTTTCGATCTACTAATTCCCTTAATTTCACGAACCAGTATATTTTCGATTATCGTCGTTTTGTTTTCTAATTCACAAACACTCTACTTCGTGTTTGTGTGTGTTGTAAATAATTCTTTCTTAAATATTACTCTATCCGGAGTATTAAAACAGTTACGGAAAACACTCTTTCATTTCAACCTGATAAGGTATTTAATGGTTGCTGTGTTGATTTAAGTAAAACTACGTAGACACGATCGAAGGCTCTTCTGGTGGTGGGATATCAGGGTCCTCCTCATATACCTCACCTTAGAAATGGCCTTATGCTCAGACATGATGTGGACAACTGCCGTTCGATCTTCGCTTCATGGTTAGTCAGACGAGGGACAGAAGAGAGATTCATTCTGTGTCATCGATCCTAAAGAGAGACGAAAAGGTAGAGTTCATATTTGTTTTGCCGAATTACCTTAATTTACGATTTACTTTTACTTAAAATTAGTTACCACTATTACATTCAAAATCTACGCAGGGAAGCGGCTAATTACTATATTCGTCGTACCGCTTCCCGTTACATATATGATGCAGGAGACTTTTTAAATTGTAAATTGAAAACAGAGAATTTTTTCCTTCGTTTTTAATTTTAATTTACTTCAAATTTTCAATGCGTCATAACAAAGAAATAAATAAATATGATAATAAATGTATGTATTATTTAAAAATTAATTAATTAATTTTTTTTTTGCATATTTCCATTTGCCAAGTAATTTTTTAAATACCAGGATATATATATATATATATATATATATATATATATATATATACAAAATTTATATATATATATATATATATATATATATATATATATATATATATATATATATATATATATATATATATATATATATATATATATATATATATATAAACTTGTTAGAATTTATAGTTCAAAAAAACAAAAGAAAGCAAATTTTTTTTATTTTAGCAGTACGTTAAATTCTCTAAATTATTACATTAGTTGAAATATTAATTAAATTATTATAGCAAATTTACTATATACATTTTTTAAAATATTAAAAAGTGAAGTCTCACAGATCGAATTTTTACAAAAAAAAATTAGGAACATCAAATCCTGATTCTACTGCTGCGTTGCATTTAATATATCAGGCACTATCAATTTTTTTTTTAATTTTTATAATAGCGAAATATGGAGCACAATATACCAGAAAGTAGTTTACAAAATTATCGCAGTAATTTGGATTTCTTTAAACTTTATTTATATTTTTTGCCCCAAAAGGCTTCTAAACACTCATTCCTTTATGGAATGTATATTCAAATTCGTATTTACAAATTTAAATATCTTCAATTAGTGGAGCCCACAAACTATATAATATTCAGTATTTTCTTCAATATTGGTTGTATATTACATAAGTGAAAACATTTCTGTAATTTAATGACTAATATTAGTTATGACTGATTTAATAACATATGAACTTTTTCAATGATGTTAATTATCAAATGAAAACGAAAGCCTATTTACAAGGGCATATCGACCATAATCTACCTTTGTTCTTTTCAAATTCCTTTATAGAAATTACATAATATATATATATATATATATAATATATATATATAATAATATATATATAATATATATATATATAATATATATATATATATATATAGATATTATATATATAATATACACAAAGAGGTGCCTGTTCTCTCGTGAATATGCCCGGTGAATATATGGGAGACTCAAGGATCCACTCGTTGTCGGGTACCTCCTCTTCAGCCACAATCTGTTTTGTGAACTCCTTGCCTTCTTTTATTTTCCCCGCTATATTCAATCTTCCTCTATTTAAATCCCGCGTCTGCGCCCACCTGAGGGAATGCGTTAGGCAAGGACGGGGTAGGTTTACTTTCCATTTATTTTAATGTTTTTCTTTATGAATTTTTTTTTGTATTTATTTTTTTGGCCCCCTCCGGTTTGAAAAGGGCATTGCCCTTGTGAGTGGTGTTATCATGTAAAAAAAAAAAAAAAAAATATATATATATATAATATATATATATATATTAGATATATATATATATATATATATATATATATATATATAATATAATATATTATTATATAATATATATATATTATACCGTAAATGGAGAAAAATTCTTAAATATGGCCTTTTTTTTTTATTTAATGAATCATTGAAAAATCAAAATTTGAAGTGACATCTAATTTTTAATTGTTTATCTTAAATTAAAACCTTCCATAATGCTCTAAAAAAATTAATGGAAAATAATAAAAATGGTCGAAATTTTTAAAAAAAAATTGAAAAATGGAAGTTTCAAAAAAATTGAATCGGGGAGGAAAACTGGTCATTGGCATGTTCATTAAATATGATTACGTTTGTGCTTGTCCAAACTAAATTTAATTATAATTTAAATGCTTTAAATATTTCTAAAATTCGTTATAAACTTAATTTGGGTAGAAAAAAGCAAGTAATTATATTTTATTTAAATTTTTCCATATTTTGATTTTTTTCCCAAATTTTGAAATTTTATTTTCATCGTTTTATGCTAAATAGACATTGCAAAAAAAAAAAAAAAATTTTATGACAATGAATTTTAAATATTTCTAATAATATTAATAATATTTGCACTTGTTAACAAAATAGGCACTTTATATTACCAGTATGTACGTACATTTCAAGTGAACTTGATCAAAATAAATTTAGATTATTTTAATTTAAATTATGACAATCAATTTTAATAATTTTTAATAATAATAATAATAATAATAATAATATTTACACTTGTTAACAAAAAAGGCACTTTATATTACCGGTTTGTAAGCACATTTCATTTAAAAAAAATTATTACAGAAAAATTTATTTTTTATCCTTACACTAGATAGAAAGAAAGATAGGTATAGAAAACATTAAACAAATTTCTTATAGTCTATCATACATGAAAACTAAAATAAAATATTATTAAAAACCAAAAAAAAAATTTTGTATAAGTTTATATTTACCAGTTTCCCCCCCCCCCCCCCCCCCCCACCGTTACTCCCAAACAACTGAAAACCCTAAAACTTTAAAAATAAGCTTAATGTTTTAAATTTTTTACATGGAAAATGTTAAAAATAGACTTTCCAATATGCATATGCATCTAAATTGAAATTATGATATCTTAATTCTACGAGATTCACCAGATCTTAGAATTTTTTTTCAATTTATTAAAAAAATTTTTTTTGCAAATGGGGAAATTTTTTTGACTTATACATAAGTTAATTGCTTAAATTTTTATATGAGGTTAAAATATTTTATATTTACTACTTAAAAAAATTCTCTAATTGAAAAATGTTTTTATTTACAAAAATATTAAGAATATTAAAAAGTGACCGGTTTTCCCCCACATGACCAGTTCCCCCCATTTTACTATATATATATATATAATTTAAATATATATATATATATAATATATATATATATATATATATATATATATATATATATATATATATATATATATATTATATATATATATATATATATTAATTATATATAGATATATATATATATATATATATATATATATATATATATATATATATATATAGTATATATATATATATATATATTATATATATATATATATATATATATATATATATATATATATATATTAAAGAGTTGAAAATGAAGGAAAAAAAATTTCCGCACAGAAAATAGATAAAATTAAGTATGGGAAGGTTTTATTGTATGAAAAAAAAATTAACCTACCATCCTTTTATGCCTATCAGAAGTTCCCAAGGAGGTTTAGCTGATATGGTTTAAGGAATTGTAGCAGCTTGTAAACAAGAATTTTTTTTCATTTTTTATTAAGATTTATTGCACTGTGAAAAATATAACACATTTTTATTATTAAAATGTTGGACAAATCAGTCTCATCATTTCATTAAGTTGTGAACCGGTTATTACGAACCTTCACACAAGTACACCTGTAAGTTTGGACCCTCGCACAAGTCCACCGGCGAGTACGGATCCTCATACAAGTGCATTGGCGAGTATAGGTTCTCATACAAGTGCATTGGCGAGTTCGGACCCTCATACAAGTGCATTGGCGAGTACGGGACCATCATGCAAAGGTGCTTCCTTTTTTCAAGAAAGAAATCTACAACAGAAATTTCAACGGTGATTGATTATAATTTTTCTGATAAAAGTGATAAGTTTAAAAGTTTTCCATTATGTGCCTGGCACTGATGGTTACTTTTATATATTTCTTGCAACCGATTAATTAATGAAATTAAAATTTAATATAATATGGCACAAAATAAAAATAAATAAATAAAACATTTACCAAATGAGTAAACAATAAATTTTAAAACGATACTCACACCTTAGTTCATTTCAGGAGGACATCTTGACAACAGAAATGATTAGAGAAACTATAACAAGCAAATGTAAGCTACAATATTTAACAGCTAATACAGACCTGGCGATGGAAAAATAAAAATTAACATTTATTATTTTTGTCAGTTTACAAAAATAAATAATAATAATAATAATAATAATAATAATAATAATAATAATAATAATAATAATAATAATAATAATAATAATAATAATAATAATAATAATAAGTGTCAATTAAAGGAATAAAATCAATAATAGTGGCTGTAATAGCAATATAAAAAACACTTCCAGCATAAAATACATCCATACACAAATAACTTAAGAAAGTAATACAATATATCTTAGTTTGTCCTAAAAATTAACTTTGTATTCTCAAGTCTTTTAACAAGTCTAATGTTCCTTTACAAGGACTGGGGCTTAAATCTTAAATCTAATATATCACAGAGAGTTGAAGCAGGAGGTGTAAAGATTTTAGTTTTACGAGAAGATTTAGACGAATGTGAAGATTTAGAAGAGGAAGAGTGAGAAGATTTAGAGGAAGAGGAGCTAGAAGACTAATTTATTAATTTTTCCTGAAGTTTGGTCTTTGCATGTTGAGAAACTTAATTAGAAGTTACTTCCTTCTTTGTACAAGGAATTTCAACAGGTATTGTCTTTTTTTCAACACATGGAATTGTTATGTTCAGTATAAAAATTATAATTAATACTGTTTAATAAAACATCTAAACGGAAAAGTGACTGCATAACCATGGTAATAAAAATGAAAAAAAGACCAACATATTATTTAACAAATCAAGTTAGCTTTCAAATTTTTGGTATTTTGAGAAATCAATTCGTGGATAAATGTTCTTGTTCTTATAAAAATATATATATATATATATTATATATATATAATATATATATATATATATATATATATATATATATATATATATATATATATATAGAATATATATATATATATATATATATATATATATATATATTATTGAACTTGGTACGTCACAAACCCTTAAAATTAAAAATTCCAATTTTAGAAAAACTATCGTACGTTTGGCATTTAATATGTTAAAAATTGTGTCAAAAGGTAATGTATCATATTAAATAAAAAAAAACGTTTTCTTCAATATTTGAAATTTCAACTTGTCGTACTCGCGTACAAAGCTGAAATGAGAGCATTACGTCAATGTATTTTGTGAGACGAGGTTGTTGTTTGCAGTTGGTGAAGTGTATGTACCTATAATCAAATTAAAATACTTTCGATTTTATAATTATTAAACCGTAAACAATTTAGAAAAATCACCAACTTACCTTACCATCATCTGATAATGCTAAAATACCATTCTGGATCTGGTTCTTATTCTTCAATTGTATGACAGAATCAGAAACTTCCATTGCGAAATCTTTATAAAAAAAACCACCTTTGCAACGCGTGAATGCATAAATTTTTATTCTGAGTGCATATCCTTATTACGGCTCTTGTTGATTATCAGCTTCCAGTTAAGCTTAAGCCGATTTTATTTTAAAATCTACTAAATCGAACACAATGAACAGCAACGCCTCATAGTGTTAAAAGATTGAACTTTTTTTCTAATTAGTTAGTTATTGAGGAAAATAATGAAAGTTAAATAAATTACTATATAAGTTTAGTTAAATGGAAAGTGAAATAAATTAATAACAAGTTTAGTGAGGTTAAATTACTAATTATTATAGGTTTGGTTAAGTAAGATTTAAATAATATCATAAAAAATAATTTAGATGAGAGATTTAATTTCTAGGTGTGGAAGCTCACTTATAATTAGTTTTATTAGTGACAAAATTGTGAAATTTTTTGTTTTTACAGTTATATATTTTCTGAAACAATGGAAAGGGAAACAATTTATAATCTTGAATGGTTTCACAATAACATTTTAACAGAAACTGATGCAGGAAAATTTTTTCATACGTATGAATTTATTAGTTCAAAATATTTAGTACCAATAATAAATAATATAATAATAATAATATAATAAAAAATAATAATTAATAATAATTAATAATAATAATAATAATTAATAATAATAATAATAATTAATAATAAATAATCTATTTCAGTTTTTTAAGCAATTTATTTAGTCCAATAACCTATGCAGTTAAGTTTGAGGTTAAGGCTCAAAAAGCATATATTCCATATAGGGGCTCGAGCCCGATGGGGGACAGAGGGGGCGGAAGTCCCCCCCGTCGTCCACCTAGAGGCGAGAGACCCCGACTCCTGATATCTATGCGGTCTACTCTTGGGTATTCGTTAGTTTTAAATTATAAAACGACTGTACATAAAACATGATATATATATATATATATATATATATATATATATATATATATATATATATATATATATAAATATAATATATATATATATATATATATATATAAGTATATATTATATATATATATCAATATATATTATATACAAATTAAAAATTTTCCATTTCACTTTTCTTTAAAAAAATATTTAAAATAAAATTTTGAATAATTACAATAATTAAATTTTTTAAACATATTTCGACTTTTGAATCATGTCCTCCGCTATTGTTAGAACATATACACAATAAATAAAAAAAAAAAAAAAAAAAAAAAAAAAAAAAAAAAAAAAAAAAAAAAAAAACACGGTCATAAAATAAAACAGGTCATATATATTTTTGAATCATGTCCGTCACCAGTTACTCACCACTTAAATTCATTGTTAGATCATATACTAGCCAATATATTAAAAAAAAAAATCAAAACTGACGGGGTATATGCTGGAACGATTTATGCATGTTTAGCAAAATTTTAGTACGTTTTATGTTCAGAAATTGCAGCGTTTTTTTTTATTTTTTTTATTTTTTTTATTTTTTTAAATAATCCAGAGTGAAATAAATAATGAACATAAAAGTAAATTACATTATATATATGCATTAAGTAAAGGTTATATTTTTAATATTTATAGAGGTGTGAAGCTGCTTTAGTATTAAAGTTTCAATTTGAATTTAAGCATTTTCCCTTCAATTTTATGAAATGTGTTCGAATTCATACAATCGATATGTATATGAAGGTGGAAGCTGATAATCAACATGATCCCTTATTACACCTACTAAAAGGTATTCCCACTTTGTCATCGAACATTGCTGAATTTTGGCATTATTTGATAGATTTGTTGTACGAGACAAAAACTTTTAAAGAAGGTTAACTAAAGAGCAAAAAGTTTGGAACTTTAGAACATTGTTTAAAACTTTTTTTAGGCAATTGCTAACCTTCTTCGGCCATGTTAACGGAAAATAAAAGCTAGTAAATAATAGTCATAAAGTCTCTTATAAATCTGAGAAATTAACATCTTGTTTTGTGCACTCCATTAAGATTCTTACATGCCATACGAAATATATTTGGCCAAATTTTAAGAATATAAAATTTCTAAAATTAATTTGAAATTATTGAAGCATTACCGCTATAGTTTAAAATCAAAAGTCCTTCAGTCTAATAGTTTCCAAATTTGGTAGTGCGTAAAACTGTATGTGATAAATGAAGTGGTTTTAATATTGAATAAATTATTTGCGCAATCTATATATATAATATATATTATATATATATTATATTATTATATATAATATATAATATTTAATATATATAGTATATAATATATAATATAATATATATATATATACTATATAATATATATATTGGGTGTATGTTTGTAACCTTTTTGTGTACTAAAATTGAAAAGCAAGCCACAAAGGGTTTATTATCCCTTTTCTTTTGCTTGCAATTATGTTTATGATCACCTGATATAATTCATTAAATTATTGTTTGAGTAAAGTACTAGATGATTTTATTAATTGATGATTTTATAAGAGCTTTTATAATACAGATTATTTCGAAGGTTGGAAATTTTAGCCAATATAGCATTTATTCCTCTCCAAGTGTGAATTGTAACCGACTTATTTGAGGTAAGATCTTTCCTTTTTAATCCATTCACTCGTTTTCCGTATCTTGCTTATTGAGATTATCTCAATTAAATTTAATTTCCGATCCAGCATATTGACTGAATACTGTTTTTTGAACAGGAAATGGCTACTATATCAGATGAGCTCTTTTAAATTTGTATCTTTGGCATTTGGGGAATTGTGTTCATCTGCCTCAGTTTTGTTTGCTTAACAAGATCAAATAAACTGGCCTGATCCTATCAATCGAAATATTCTCCACTTTGGATCCTTTCTGAAGGGAGAAGAACTTGCGATGACGTTGCAACACACGGAAGCGACCGTCGTATCGGGTCTGAAGTGGACCTCGATGTGAGTCATGACGAACCAGTACGTTTACTTTACTTTTACGTTTACTTTTAAACCCCTCCTTTTACACACCCTGCCAAATCTCTCTTCCAATCCTCTCAAACTCCCTTCAGATTCACCACACAAAACCAAATCATCCGCATATAATAGGTAGGGCACCCCTCACTCGCCTCCATTCTCCATCATTCTAAAACTACCCCCCCCCCCCCATCCATATACAAAATTAGAATATATATATATATATATATATATATATATATATATATATATATATTATATATATATATATATATATATATATACTATATATATATTATATATATATAATATATTATATAATAAAACTTACCTTAAAATAATGAAATCCTTGTAGCATTCCTGCATTACGAACGAGACCTATGAAATTTATCAATTTACTCTACTGCCGAACTTATGCGCATATAGCTCAACAGCAGAGCAAATTCTTGCAGCTATTACTGTAGGGCACTGAATGTTTCGTAAGAGAAAAGGTAAAAATTAATTACCAGTCCCGCTCGTAATACAGGAATTTGGCCACGAGTTATTTGGCCATTGTGATCATTATATCGGCCAGTTTTTCGGCATAAAATGGGCCGATTTACGGGATTTCCGTGATCTTGTTTCGACAGGGCTCGGCTGTGAAAGGATTAAGTTTTCTTGATCATTCATTGCTATCATTTAAAAGAAATATATATATGTCTATATATATATATATATATATTATATATATATATATTAATATATATATATATATTATATATACTATATATATATATATATATATATATATATATATATATATATATATATATATATATATATATATATATATATATATATATATATATAATATATATATATATATATATATATATAATCATATATATATATATATATATAAATAATTATAATTTTTTTTTATATTATTATAATTTTTTAGAATTATATATATATATATATATTATATATATATATATATATATATATATATGACCGTTTAAAAAAGTTAACATTAGGTTACCAATACATTTGAGAAAGTTTTGAAATATTGGGAATTTCAAATAAATGAAAATTCCATCGGAGTTAGTTACATTGGGTTATAAAGGTTTAAACGAAAGATGAAAAAAAAAACTTTTACTCTACGATCTTCCTCTCGAATAACTTCGAATATTTTATTTTAGCTCCTTTAGGACACACGACTCTTTAAAAGAAATTTAAAGAGCGATATAATTTTTTAGATGTTCGAAATCAGAACATTTTGTTCATCGATATATTGGACTATTTTGCAAAATAACCCTGGAAATACTTTGTTTACTTGCGAGTATATTGGACCATTACCGCAATCCGATCTTTGGAATAGAACTGTTTCTGAACTACGACTCCTGAAATAAACGTAGGAATTTTTTAAAATATTCTTCCACTTTCAAATTGCAACCTTTTTAAATTGGCTTAAATTTCCTTTTCGAACAGATAGGATCGTTTCGACTATACATGTCCTTTTAAGTAATTTCGATTTTTTACTTTTTTATTTTGAAATTTGGTTTTCTTTATAATAAAGGAGAAGGAAAGAGTCAAATAAAATAATAGAAATAATAATAATAATAATAGAAAAAAAATTTAAATAAAATAATCCAAAATAAGATATGATATTAGAAAGATTAAAGATCTACATGATGAAAATAATTTAAGTTGAGAAGGAAATTGAAACATTACAATAACAGACTATTAATACCAGACTATTATTAGGACACTAATTAACGTAAGTGACACATAGCAATTCAGATTTATTATTTAACAAATAACTTACCTCCACTCAGATTCTGTGTGGTTTGAACGGACTCATCGTTTCGTATTTTAATTTGATACTCTTCAGGTGGAGTTCAGTTCACGCTACTTCACAGTTGACTTGGAATCCCTTGAAAATGAGATTATATTCTAGTAGGGTTCCTTTCTACATTTTTTTATTGAAAAAGGAACGAAAACGTGATAATCTTCCATTCGTTGTGGCTCCTACTTAATAGTGGTGGTAAAAAATGTTTACAGGCAAAGGCTATATTTAGGATGTTCCTATGTTAGGATTTTTCCCTTTAAAGAATTTACTTATATCACTTACGTTTATAAAACAAATCGGGGCTTCGTTTGTCCACTCAACCAATTCATCCGTCCAGGATAATTTTCTCATTCGAATGAATCGTAGAAGTCGGTTTTTTTTTCTTAACCCGATGGTTTCTGTTACCACCCGAAGTATTGGAAGCCGTTAGTGGTCTACGCTTCCAATAAAACTGGTTGACGACCACATTGGCAAAAATCTTTGATTCCTTTTGGTGACACATCTCTCATTTGTGAAAACAAAATTTTTGGATCCTTTTGGTGACATCAAACTTTTCAAGAAAAAAAACTTTGAAATTTATAAATACTAATAGAATTTTTTTTATACCCGTTTTTAATTTATATCTTCTAAATTAAATTTTGTAGGTAAAATTTTACTTTCGGCTATTAATGTGAGTTTGGCAGAGGCGAGAAGAAAGGAGTGAATGACGGGGTTTCATGAGGCAGTATGCTTGTAGGCCTGGTCCATTGGATGAATCCTATAATGACGAGATACCACATTGAGGGTCCGTCACGGTCTTGTGAAGCCCTAGAGGTGATTTTATTTTGCCTGTGACGAGTTTTCATTCAAAAGTAAGAGGGGGATCTCCTGTTGACTTACCCCATGTTCTACTACTCTTCTGTTTCTCAAAACAATTAAAGACAATAATTTTGTTACAATCTAAAAAAACATATTACCCTTTGGTACGGATCATTTCATACATTTCATATAATGTTTTACGTTGAAAATGGAGTAAGAACGTTCTTCATTTTGGAAGAAATTCTTGCCAAATCAAAAACGCCTTCTAAAATTCCTCCCCAAGAGAAATCCTAAGAAATTGCCGTTTTTTTTTTTTTGTTTTTGTTTTTTTTTTAACAATGAAGAGTGAAATAAATAATAAATATAAACTTAAATTACATTATATATACATTAAGTAAAGGTTATGTATTTAATATTTTTAGAGGTGTGAAGCTGCTTTAATAAGTTTCAATTTGATTTAAGGCATTTTCACTTCAATTTTATGAAATGTGTTCGAATTCACACAATCGATATGTATATGATATGGAGGTAGAAGCGGATAATCTACATGATCCTATATATAAAAGATATATATGGACATCTGGTGATGTCGCCTTGACGGGAGCTCGTTTGCTTTAAAATATATATATCTACATATATATATAACTATAAGATATAATATATATATATATATATATATATATATTCAATGAAAACCTTGACATAATGTTGGGAGTCGCTCACATCCATATATGCGTAAACACTTTTATTTTACAAACTATTTATAACTATGTATAAAAAAACGAATTATATTTTGAACTTTATATGACATTTTTCTTTATTTACGTATATATGTTCAGGGCTTGCGACCTGAATGCATGTTTCCCTCCCTCCTGCCTGCGAAATTTTAGTTTAAATTTTAGTTTAAATCATATCATATATTATCATATATATTATCGTTAGAATGGCATAAAATCTCTTCCACCTCTTTAGGATAGTAGGTGAATCTTCACTTGTACTATCAAATGACGCATACCTTTTAGTTTTTGAGGTGACTTTCACTTTACCTCTCTGTGTTTTATGCCATTTGAATGTTACACTATTATAAAGCATTCGTTGACGATGGGTAATGAGTAATTGTTTTTTTCCCCTTACTATCCTTATTTTCAAATTCATTTATGCTTTTTTTTTCTTTTTTTAGTTTTTTAGACCTATATAGCTGTACTTTACATATCATTTCCATCATCATCATATCTATCTTAATCATTTTCATCATCATCCTTACAATCATGATCTTTATCATCATTATCTTTAACATTTTCATCATTCCTATCATCATCAGAATCTTAATCATTGTAACCATCATCATTAACATGATGGCCTTTACCATCACTATCTTCATCCTGGAGCAATCTTGAAGCCTTTGCTCCGTTGTTGCGTTGCTCTGGCATATTTTAGCTTTTTAAAGGTCTTCTAGTTGAGATATCCGCTTCAAACGTGGCTGCCTCCTAAAAAATAATAATAATAATAATAATAATAATAATAATAATAATAATAATAATAATAATAATAATAATAATAATAATAATAATAATAATGGTTGCTCTTTTCTTATGTTATTTTTACCCTTCTAATACTCATGTATAACATATTCTAGCAACATTATAGTTTCCAGTTTTAATAACTTTCCAATTTCCTACAATGAAACAGAATTATATCGATGCCCTAATTTCTATGTAGTGGAATTTTTACAGCCGAGATGTTTACTTATTGAATATTTGCTAGAAAATCCAGCACAGCCAATACACTTAACATACGGACCTTTTTTATTAGCCCTTTCAAAAAATGTCGGTTTTCCAATAGTTTTTAAGCTCTTTTCGTTAGCTTTTTCTATGCCTTTCTTATTAAATAAAGAGAAGTAATGTATTATTTTGTCTACGAAGTTTTGTTGCTTTTGTAATAGGCTCTGATTTGTGTTTCATAGAAATATGCCGAGTTAATTTTTGTTTGATTTAATCAGCAAAATGGACATAGACATTTACTATTCAGTACATCATTTTGCTTTGATGTTTCTCTTATTCCAGATTCGTTAGGTTCTGAAATAAAGAAAGTGAACTATTAAAAATGAATATACTCTGCTAAGAAATAAGTATGAAGGGTTACAGAACAAAGCTTTTCCTTCGAATGAAAATGAGTGAAATTAATTGCCAAAAATGTTGGTTAATTTTTTAGTATATAATTCATATTGCCTTCTCTTGCATGTGATATAGGATATCTTATTTTTATTATCAAGTAATTATTTTCTAACTTTGAGAATTTAATACTCATTATCACTGGCATGTCATTAAAAAGAAAACATGATCATTAAAAGTGACAAAAAACTTTTGTAAATGAAAAACTTGAAATGTTTTGGGCTAATTAATCATTTTACAAAGTATGGTTGTAATTATCGTAAATCTAGAATAGTAAAGGATGTTATTAAATGAAAAACAAGAATAAAAATTGATATTAAAATATGCAAACAAATGTAATGGTAAATTAAAGCTAGTCTGAATAATATGGGTCCAGTGAATAAAAATCTAAATAGAGTAAAGTAAAATATAAAATAAAGAAAAAAAATGAGTACCTATTAATTTGAGCCCCATAAAATTTAATAGTAATAATAATTATTAAATAACAAATAACTTTTTTGATCCTGACCTCTGTTCTGTGTTGCCGTTAAGTAACTTTGGCCTATATATATATATATATATATATACCTTATATATATATATATATATATATAATATATATACTATATATATATATATATATATATATATATATATTGAATTTGCACATTATGAAATGCCTTTACAAAATTCTCTGGCATCTTTGATATTGTCATAATAATCATTAGCCTCACATATTTTTTTTTTTTTGGTGGGGGGCATAATAATAGAGTGGTTTTAATATATCTCGCCACAATATAGACTACCACAATAAACCTAGCATCTCAAATTTGAATCAATGTGTAAATTTTAACATGAAATACGATCTGAAACAGCCTAAAATTACCTGAATGCTCACAATACCTAAATCATAAGGCATAGTTTTTTTTTTTTTTTTTTTTTTTTAATCCAAAATTAAAATCGTTGATAAAAGTCTACAGTTGGATTACCGAGAATGTACAGAAGAAAGAAGTGCATTCTCTTCCTTATGTCTAATTTCTGTAGTGTATGAAATAAATTTTTCTTCAATTTCTTCCTCATACTCTTTTCTGTTCATTAAAAATGAATATTTCTTAATCACGATAATTACAAACAAACCATACTTTTAAATTTTCAAAAATTCTGGTCAGTTCGACGAAAGGCTGCAAAATGTAAACAAACCTTGAAATCTCAAGAATATGCATTTGTTTTACGTTGAAAATGGAGTAAGAACGTTCTTCATTTTGGAAGAAATTCTTGCCAAATCACAAACGCCTTCTAAAATTCCTCCCCAAGAAAAATCCTAAGAAATTGCGGTTTTTTTTTTTTTTATTTATTTTTTTTATTTTTAACAAAGAAGAGTGAAATAAATAATGAATATGAACTTAAATTACATTATATATACATTAAGTAAAGGTTATGCATTTAATATTTTTAGAGGTGTGAAGCTGCTTTAATAATAGTTTCAATTTGATTTTAGGCATTTTCACTTCAATTTTATGAAATGTGTTCGAATTCATACAATCGATATGTATATGATATGGAGGTAGAAGCGGATAATATATATATATATATATATATATATATATATATATATATATATATATATATATATATATATATATATATATATATATATATATATATATATATATATATATATATATATATATATATATATAAATATATATATATATTAATGTGTAATGAAAATATTGACATAATGTTGGAAGTCGCTCATTTTTATTTTGCATACTATTTAAAACTATTTATGTATAAAAACGAATCATATTTTGAACTTTATATGACATTTTTCTTTATTTACGCATATATGTTCAGGGCTTGCGACCTGAATGCATGTTTCCCTCCCTCCCGCCCGCGAAATTTTAGTTTAAATTTTAGTTTAAATCATATCATATATTATCATATATATTATCGTTAGAATGGCATAAAATCTCTTCCACCTCTTTAGGATAGTAGGTGAATCTTCACTTGTACTATCAAATGACGCATACCTTTTAGTTTTTGATGTGACTTTGGTTTTACATTTGTGTGTTTTATGCCATTTGAATGTTACACTATTATAAAGCATTCGTTGACGATGGGTAATGAGTAATTGTTTTTTTCCCCTTACTATCCTTATTTTCAAATTCATTTATGCTTTTTTTTTCTTTTTTTAGTTTTTTAGACCTATATAGCTGTACTTTACATATCATTTCCATCATCATCATATCTATCTTAATCATTTTCATCATCATCCTTACAATCATGATCTTTATCATCATTATCTTTAACATTTTCATCATTCCTATCATCATTCAGAATCTTAATCATTGTAACCATCATCATTAACATGATGGCCTTTACCATCACTATCTTCATCCTGGAGCAATCTTGAAGCCTTTGCTCCGTTGTTGCGTTGCTCTGGCATATTTTAGCTTTTTAAAGGTCTTCTAGTTGAGATATCCGCTTCAAACGTGGCTGCCTCCTGCTGAAGGTGAATTCCTAAATAATAATAATAATAATAATAATAATAATAATAATAATAATAATAATTATGTTATTTTTACCCTTCTAATACTCATGTATAACATATTCTAGCAACATTATAGTTTCCAGTTTTAATAACTTTCCAATTTCCTACAATGAAACAGAATTATATCGATGCCCTGATTTCTATGTAGTGGAATTTTTACAGCCGAGATGTTTACTTATTGAATATTTGCTAGAAAATCCAGCACAGCCAATACACTTAACATACGGACCTTTTTTATTAGCCCTTTCAAAAAATGTCGGTTTTCCAATAGTTTTTAAGCTCTTTTCGTTAGCTTTTTCTATGCCTTTCTTATTAAATAAAGAGAAGTAATGTATTATTTTGTCTACGAAGTTTTGTTGCTTTTATAATAGGCTCTGATTTGTGTTTCATAGAAATATGCCGAGTTAATTTTTGTTTGATTTAATCAGCAAAATGGACATAGACATTTACTATTCAGTACATCATTTTGCTTTGATGTTTCTCTTATTCCAGATTCGTTAGGTTCTGAAATAAAGAAAGTGAACTATTAAAAATGAATAAACTCTGCTAAGAAATAAGTATGAAGGGTTACAGAACAAAGCTTTTCCTTCGAATGAAAATGAGTGAAATTAATTGCCAAAAATGTTGGTTAATTTTTTAGTATATAATTCATATTGCCTTCTCTTGCATGTGATATAGGATATCTTATTTTTATTATCAAGTAATTATTTTCTAACTTTGAGAATTTAATACTCATTATCACTGGCATGTCATTAAAAAGAAAACATGATCATTAAAAGTGACAAAAAACTTTTGTAAATGAAAAACTTGAAATGTTTTGGGCTAATTAATCATTTTACAAAGTATGGTTGTAATTATCGTAAATCTAGAATAGTAAAGGATGTTATTAAATGAAAAACAAGAATAAAAATTGATATTAAAATATGCAAACAAATGTAATGGTAAATTAAAGCTAGTCTGAATAATATGGGTCCAGTGAATAAAAATCTAAATAGAGTAAAGTAAAATATAAAATAAAGAAAAAAAATGAGTACCTATTAATTTGAGCCCCATAAAATTTAATAGTAATAATAATTATTAAATAACACATAATTTTTTTTATCTGACCTCTGTTCTGTGTTGCCGATTAGGTAACATTTATATATATATATATATATATATATATATATATATATATATATATATATATATATATATATACTCTTTATATATATATATATATATATATATATATATATATATATATATATATATATATATTGAATTTGCACATTATGAAATGCCTTTACAAAATTCTCTGGCATCTTTGATATTGTCATAATAGCCTCACATATTTTTTTTTTTTGGGGGGGGGCATGATAATACAGTGTTTTTAACAATATATCTGGCCACAATATAGGCTACCACAATAAACCTAGCATCTCAAATTTGAATCAATGTGTAAATTTTAACATGAAATACGATCTGAAACAGCCTAAAATTACCTGAATGCTCAAATACCTAAATCATAAGGCATAGTTTTTTTTTTTTTTTTTTGTCTCTAATCCAAAATTAAAATCGTTGATAAAAGTCTACTTTCAGTTGGATTACCGAGAATGTACAGAAGAAAGAAGTTCATTCTCCACCCTATGTCTAATTTCTGTAGTGTATGAAATAAATTTTTCTTCAATTTCTTCCTCATACTCTTTTCTGTTCATTAAAAATGAATATTTCTTAATCACGAAAATTACAAACAAACCATACTTTTAAATTTTCAAAAATTCTGGTCAGTTCGACGAAAGGCTGCAAAAATGTAAACAAACCTTGAAATCTCAAGAATATGCATTTGTTTTACGTTGAAAATGGAGAGTAAGAACGTTCTTCATTTTGGAAGAAATTCTTGCCAAATCACAAACGCCTTCTAAAATTCCTCCCCAAGAAAAATCCTAAGAAATTGCGGTTTTTTTTTTTTTTATTTATTTTTTTTATTTTTAACAAAGAAGAGTGAAATAAATAATGAATATGAACTTAAATTACATTATATATTCACATTAAGTAAAGGTTATGCATTTAATATTTTAGAGGTGTGAAGCTGCTTTAATAATAGTTTCAATTTGATTTTAGGCATTTTCACTTCAATTTTATGAAATGTGTTCGAATTCATACAATCGATATGTATATGATATGGAGGTAGAAGCGCGGATAATATATATATATATATATATATATATATATATATATATATATATATATATATATATATATATATATATATATATATATATATATATATATTGCCAATGAAAACCTTGACATAATGTTGGAAGTCGCTCATGTCCATATCTGCGTAAACATTTTTTATTTTACAAACTATTTATGTATAAAAAACGAATCATATTTTGAACTTTATATGACATTTTTCTTTATTTACGCATATATGTTCAGGGCTTGCGACCTGAATGCATGTTTCCCTCCCTCCCGCCCGCGAAATTTTAGTTTAAATTTTAGTTTAAATCATATCATATATTATCATATATATTATCGTTAGAATGGCATAAAATCTCTTCCACCTCTTTAGGATAGTAGGTGAATCTTCACTTGTACTATCAAATGACGCATACCTTTTAGTTTTTGAGGTGACTTTCACTTTACCTCTCTGTGTTTTATGCCATTTGAATGTTACACTATTATAAAGCATTCGTTGACGATGGGTAATGAGTAATTGTTTTTTTCCCCTTACTATCCTTATTTTCAAATTCATTTATGCTTTTTTTTTTTCTTTTTTTAGTTTTTTAGACCTATATAGCTGTACTTTACATATCATTTCCATCATCATCATATCTATCTTAATCATTTTCATCATCATCCTTACAATCATGATCTTTATCATCATTATCTTTAACATTTTCATCATTCCTATCATCATCAGAATCTTAATCATTGTAACCATCATCATTAACATGATGGCCTTTACCATCACTATCTTCATCCTGGAGCAATCTTGAAGCCTTTGCTCCGTTGTTGCGTTGCTCTGGCATATTTTAGCTTTTTAAAGGTCTTCTAGTTGAGATATCCGCTTCAAACGTGGCTGCCTCCTGCTGAAGGTGAATTCCTAAATAATAATAATAATAATAATAATAATAATAATAATAATAATAATAATAATAATAATAATAATGGTTGCTCTTTTCTTATGTTATTTTTACCCTTCTAATACTCATGTATAACATATTCTAGCAACATTATAGTTTCCAGTTTTAATAACTTTCCAATTTCCTACAATGAAACAGAATTATATCGATGCCCTGATTTCTATGTAGTGGAATTTTTACAGCCGAGATGTTTACTTATTGAATATTTGCTAGAAAATCCAGCACAGCCAATACACTTAACATACGGACCTTTTTTATTAGCCCTTTCAAAAAATGTCGGTTTTCCAATAGTTTTTAAGCTCTTTTCGTTAGCTTTTTCTATGCCTTTCTTATTAAATAAAGAGAAGTAATGTATTATTTTGTCTACGAAGTTTTGTTGCTTTTGTAATAGGCTCTGATTTGTGTTTCATAGAAATATGCCGAGTTAATTTTTGTTTGATTTAATCAGCAAAATGGACATAGACATTTACTATTCAGTACATCATTTTGCTTTGATGTTTCTCTTATTCCAGATTCGTTAGGTTCTGAAATAAAGAAAGTGAACTATTAAAAATGAATAAACTCTGCTAAGAAATAAGTATGAAGGGTTACAGAACAAAGCTTTTCCTTCGAATGAAAATGAGTGAAATTAATTGCCAAAAATGTTGGTTAATTTTTTAGTATATAATTCATATTGCCTTCTCTTGCATGTGATATAGGATATCTTATTTTTATTATCAAGTAATTATTTTCTAACTTTGAGAATTTAATACTCATTATCACTGGCATGTCATTAAAAAGAAAACATGATCATTAAAAGTGACAAAAAACTTTTGTAAATGAAAAACTTGAAATGTTTTGGGCTAATTAATCATTTTACAAAGTATGGTTGTAATTATCGTAAATCTAGAATAGTAAAGGATGTTATTAAATGAAAAACAAGAATAAAAATTGATATTAAAATATGCAAACAAATGTAATGGTAAATTAAAGCTAGTCTGAATAATATGGGTCCAGTGAATAAAAATCTAAATAGAGTAAAGTAAAATATAAAATAAAGAAAAAAAATGAGTACCTATTAATTTGAGCCCCATAAAATTTAATAGTAATAATAATTATTAAATAACAAATAATTTTTTTTTGATCTGACCTCCTGTTCTGTGTTGCCGTTAAGTAACTTTGTTCCTATATATATATATATATATATATATATATATATATATATATATATATATATATATATATATATATATATATATATATATATATATATATATATATATATATATATTGTATTTGCACATTATGAAATGCCTTTACAAAATTCTCTGGCATCTTTGATATTGTCATAATAATCATTAGCCTCACATACTTTTTTTTTTTTGGGGGGGGGTCTAATCCAGTGGTTTTAATATATCTCGCCACAATATAGACTACCACAATAAACCTAGCATCTCAAATTTGAATCAATGTGTAAATTTTAACATGAAATACGATCTGAAACAGCCTAAAATTACCTGAATGCTCACAATACCTAAATCATAATGCATATTTTTTTTTTTTTTTTTTTTGTCTCTAATCCAAAATTAAAATCGTTGATAAAAGTCTACAGTTGGATTACCGAGAATGTACAGAAGAAAGAAGTGCATTCTCTTCCTTATGTCTAATTTCTGTAGTGTATGAAATAAATTTTTCTTCAATTTCTTCCTCATACTCTTTTCTGTTCATTAAAAATGAATATTTCTTAATCACGATAATTACAAACAAACCATACTTTTAAATTTTCAAAAATTCTGGTCAGTTCGACGAAAGGCTGCAAAATGTAAACAAACCTTGAAATCTCAAGAATATGCATTTGTTTTACGTTGAAAATGGAGTAAGAACGTTCTTCATTTTGGAAGAAATTCTTGCCAAATCACAAACGCCTTCTAAAATTCCTCCCCAAGAAAAATCCTAAGAAATTGCGGTTTTTTTTTTTTTTATTTATTTTTTTTATTTTTAACAAAGAAGAGTGAAATAAATAATGAATATGAACTTAAATTACATTATATATACATTAAGTAAAGGTTATGCATTTAATATTTTTAGAGGTGTGAAGCTGCTTTAATAATAGTTTCAATTTGATTTTAGGCATTTTCACTTCAATTTTATGAAATGTGTTCGAATTCATACAATCGATATGTATGTGGAGGTGGAGGTAGAAAGCGGATAATATATATATATATATATATATATATATATATATATATATATATATATATATATATATATATATATATATATATATATATATATATATATATATATATATATATATATATATATATATATATATATTATAAGAAAGAAAAAATTGACATAATTTTTTAAGTCGCTCATGTCCATATCTGCGTAAACATTTTTTATTTTACAAACTATTTATGTATAAAAAACGAATCATATTTTGAACTTTATATGACATTTTTCTTTATTTACGCATATATGTTCAGGGCTTGCGACCTGAATGCATGTTTCCCTCCCTCCCGCCCGCGAAATTTTAGTTTAAATTTTAGTTTAAATCATATCATATATTATCATATATATTATCGTTAGAATGGCATAAAATCTCTTCCACCTCTTTAGGATAGTAGGTGAATCTTCACTTGTACTATCAAATGACGCATACCTTTTAGTTTTTGAGGTGACTTTCACTTTACCTCTCTGTGTTTTATGCCATTTGAATGTTACACTATTATAAAGCATTCGTTGACGATGGGTAATGAGTAATTGTTTTTTTCCCCTTACTATCCTTATTTTCAAATTCATTTATGCTTTTTTTTTCTTTTTTTAGTTTTTTAGACCTATATAGCTGTACTTTACATATCATTTCCATCATCATCATATCTATCTTAATCATTTTCATCATCATCCTTACAATCATGATCTTTATCATCATTATCTTTAACATTTTCATCATTCCTATCATCATCAGAATCTTAATCATTGTAACCATCATCATTAACATGATGGCCTTTACCATCACTATCTTCATCCTGGAGCAATCTTGAAGCCTTTGCTCCGTTGTTGCGTTGCTCTGGCATATTTTAGCTTTTTAAAGGTCTTCTAGTTGAGATATCCGCTTCAAACGTGGCTGCCTCCTGCTGAAGGTGAATTCCTAAATAATAATAATAATAATAATAATAATAATAATAATAATAATAATAATAATAATAATAATAATAATAATGGTTGCTCTTTTCTTATGTTATTTTTACCCTTCTAATACTCATGTATAACATATTCTAGCAACATTATAGTCAGTTTTAATAACTTTCCAATTTCCTACAATGAAACAATTATATCGATGCCCTGATTTCTATGTAGTGGAATTTTTACAGCCGAGATGTTTACTTATTGAATATTTGCTAGAAAATCAAGCACAGCCAATACACTTAACATACGGACCTTTTTTATTAGCACTTACAAAAAATGTCGGTTTTCCAGTAGTTTTTAAGCTCCCTTCGTTAGCTTTTTCTATGCCTTTCTTATCAAATAAAGAGAAGTAATGTATTATTTTGTCTCTACGAAGTTTTGTTGCTTTTATAATAGGTTCTGATTTGTGTTTCATAGAAATATGCCGAGTTAATTTTTGTTTGATATAATCAGCAAAATGGACATAGACATTTACTATTCAGTACATCATTTTGCTTTGATGTTTCTCTTATTCCAGATTCGTTAGGTTCTGAAATAAAGAAAGTGAATTATTAAAAATGAATAAACTCTGCTAAGAAATAAGTATGAAGGGTTACATAACAAGGAAAAAGCTTTTGCTTGGAATGAAAAGGAGTGAAATAAATTGCCAAAAATGTTGGTTAATTTTTTAGTATATAATTCATATTGCCTTCTCTTGCATGTGATATAGGATATCTTATTTTTATTATCAAGTAATTATTTTCTAAATTTGAGAATTTAATACTGATTATAATTGGCATGTCATTAAAAAGAAAGCATGATCATTAAAAGTGACAAAAAACTTTTGTAAATGAAAAACTTGAAATGTTTTGGGCTAATTAATCATTTTACAAAGTATGGTTGTAATTATCGTAAATATAGAATAGTAAAGGATGATATTAAATGAAAAACAAGAATAAATATTGATATTAAAATATGCAAACAAATGTAATGGTAAATTAAAGCGAGTCTGAATAATATGGGGCCAGTGAATAAAAATCTAAATAGAGTAAAGTAAAATATAAAATAAAGAAAAAAAAATGAGTGCCTATTAATTTGAGCCCCATAAAATTTAATAGTAATAATAATTATTAAATAATTTTTTTTTTATCTGACCTCCTGTTCTGTGTTGCCGTTAAGTAACTTTGGCCTATATATATATATATATATATATATATATATATATATATATATATATATATATATATATATATATATATATATATATATATATATATATGATCTGAGAAATTCCATTTCCCATATCAACAATGCCGCCTAAATATCTTAAAAGTGTAACAATATTGCCCACCGCTAGAGGGCAGAGAGATTTGAGATTGTAAGGGTAGGAGCGTCATCAACGCCCTACACCGAGAGGAGTGCCCTACGATACCTAGTGGCGGGAAGCTGCTCACAGCAGCTCTCCCATAAATACAACTTATTGTATTCGAATCCATTATATATATATATATATATATATATATATATATATATATATATATATATATATATATATATATATATATATATATATATATATATATATTATATATACAACTATATATATATATATATATATATATATATATATATATATATATATATTGAATTTGCACATTATGAAATGCCTTTACAAAATTCTCTGGCATCTTTGATATAATAATCATTAGACTCACATACTTTTTTTTTTGGTGGGTGGGGGCATAATAATAGTGTTTTTAATATATCTAGTCACAATATAGACTACCACAATAAACCTAGCAACTGAAATTTGAATCAATGTCTAAATTTTGACATGAAATACGATCTGAAACAGCCTAAACTTTACCAGAATGTTCACAATACCTAAATCATAAGGCATAGTTTTTTTTTAACGTCTCCAATCCAAAATTAAAATCGTTGATAAAAGTCTACAGTTGGATTACCGAGAATGTAAAGAAGAAAGAAGTTCATTCTCCACCCTGTCTAATTTCTGTAATGTATGAAATAAATTTTTCTTCAATTTCTTCCTCATCCTCTTTTCTGTTCATTAAAAATGAATATTTCTTCATCACGATAATTACAAACAAACCATTTTTTAAAATTTTCAAAAATTCTGGTAAGTTCGACGAAAGGCTGCAAAAAATGTAAACAAACCTTGAAATCTCAAGAATATGCATTTGTTTTACGTTGAAAATGGAGAGTAAGAACGTTCTTCATTTTGGAAGAAATTCTTGCCAAATCAAAAACAGCTTTTAAAATTCCTCCCCAAGAGAAATCCTAAGAAATTGCCGTTTTTTTTTTTAAAAACAAACAATGAAGAGTGAAATAAATAATGAATATAAACTTAAATTACATTATATATACATTTAGTAAAGGTTATGTATTTAATATTTTTAGAGGTGTGAAGCTGCTTTAATAATAGTTTCAATTTGATTTTAGGCATTTTCACTTCAATTTTATGAAATGTGTTCGAATTCATACAATCGATATGTATATGATATGGAGGTAGAAGCGGATAATCTACATGATCCTATATAGGATAGGATAGGCTGGACATCTGGTGATGTCGCCTTGACGGGAGCTCGTTTGCTTTAAAACTTGAACCCAACTTTTTTGGGTTGGAGGATAGCTCAGTCGTAAAGCACCGGGTATATTGTCCTCATTCGCTGCAAGTGGTGGTTCAATCCCAGAGAAGGCAGTTAATTCTTTACCTTCCCATTATATATTTTCTTTATATAATTGCGATTATTATGCAATATATATATATATATATATATATATATATATATATATATATATATATATATATATATATATATATATATATATATATATATATATATATATATATATTCATCACTTTCTGTGAGGGATAACGTATTAAATCAATGATGTAATAACTTCTGTGCAAGAATGCTATTGGGGTATAATAATAATGCTTACCAGGTAGCTCATTAGCTGTAAATGTAACCTTTTCGTTTGCACCGGAAGGAGGTACACAAACGTTGCTTTCTTTGCTGGAATCCATTCTGGGTTTTTCAACTTTGATTTCCCAATTATCCTCATCACTTTCTGTAAGGGATAAAATATTTAATGAATGATGTAACTTCTGTTTAAGAATGATGTAACTTCTGTTTAAGAATGCTATTGATATATAATAATGCTCAACAGGTAACGCAATAGCTGTAGATGTACTAGGAAAAGAAGTTTTCCGCATTCTTTCTTCTTTCTCTTTAATCCTTTCCTGATATTTTAACTTTCTTTTTTATTTTTCTGATAAATTTCTGTCTACGCCAATCATGCAACCAGGAGGGCCACGTTCTTTTTGCTATAAAATAACTTGCTTATCCTCTTCAATTTTTTTCATTTTCAATGCATTTAAAGCAGCTACATCAAACAAATCATCTAGTAATTCAACAGATTTTTTTTTTTTCAAGACTTCCATGATTCGTACAGCTTTTTAATTTTTTCTCGAACTTTGTTAGGACTGCGCTGAGATTCTAGCCTTTTTCCAGCATAAAAGTAGTTCCTCTGCTACTAATATGCAACTTTCAGATACATTAAGCCTACGGAATCTCATTTAAAAGAAAACTTTAAAACGTATTTTAATAATATATATATATATATATATATATATATATATATATATATATATATATATATATATATATATATATATATATATATATATATATATATATATATATATATATATATATATATTATTGAACTGGCACGTTACAAACCCTTAAAATTAAAAATTCCAATTCTTGAAAAATTATCGTACGTTTGGCATTTAATATGTGGTAAAAATTGTGTCAAAAGGTAATGTATCATATTAAATAAAAAAACGGTTACTTCAACATTTGAAATTTCAACTTGTCGTACTCGCGTACAAAGCTGAAATGGGAGCATTACGTCAATGTATTTTGTGAGACGAGGTTGTTATTTGCAGCTGGTAAAGTGTATATACCTTTAATCAAATTAAAATACTTTCGATTTTATAATTATTAAACCGTAAACAATTTAGAAAAATCACCAGCTTACTTTACCATCATCTGATAATCCTAGAATACCATTCTGGATCTGGTTCATATTCTTCAATTGTACGACAGAATCCACCTTTATAACGCGTGACTTCAAAATTTCTTTAACTGATTTCATATCTTAATTACTCCTACTAAACGGTGTTGTTCTCACTTTGTTATCAAACAATGGTGAATTTTGCCATTATTTGATAGATTTGGTGTACGAGACAAAAACTCTTAAAGAAGGTTACTAAAGAGCAAAAAGTTTGGAACATTGTTTAAAACTTATTTTAGGCAATTGCTTACCTCTATCGACCATGTTAACGGAAAATAAAAGCTAGTAAATAATAGTCATAAACAATATAAAATTTCAAAAATTAATTTGAAATTATTGTAAGCATTACCGCTATAGTTTAAAATCAAAAGTCCTTCAGTATAATAGTTTAAAAATTTGGTAGTGCGTAAAACTGGATGTGATAAATGAAGTAGTTTTAATATTGAATAAATCCATTGCAATTATATATATATATATATATATATATATATATATATATATATATATATATATATATATATATATATATACTCTTTATATATATATATATATATATATATATATATATATATATATATATATATATATTAGATTAACGTTTTGAATACTAAAATTGAAATGCAAGCCACAACGGGTTTATTATCCCTTTTTTGCTTGCAATTATGTTTATGATCAGCTGATATAATTCATTAAATTATTGTAAGAGTAAAGCACTAGATGATTTTAATAATTGATAATTTTATAAGAGATTTTTAGAATTCATATTATTTCGAAGACTGGAACATTTATCCTCATCTCCAAGTTGGAATTGTAACCGACTTGTTTGACAACTCTAATCTCATCTACCATACTTTCATCGTTAGTTACTAATAACTCTAATATTGTTGTATGTTTTCAAGGTTCATAGACCATCCTGACCCAAAAAGTTGTCCACCATACAATTAATAAATACAAGAACAACTTTGGTCCTATTAGACAAGAAATCCCATTGAATGCCGGAAAATTAAAACCACCCATTATGACTATACCTTTTTCTTTACTGTGGCATGCTTTCTCAATTTCTTTCCCAATTTCCGCGTCTAATTCTTGACTCTGGCCAGGAGGTCTATAAAAAGCCCCTATTCTAAATGTATATTTATTGTATACCCACACCGATTCAATATCATGATTAGTTTTAAATGTCTGTCATTAACAGATGGAATATTACTTTTAATAGAAACTCACCCTTCTTTCCTCTACGCTGGTATAGATAAAGTGAATATCCATCTATTTCATATTCTTGAAAGGAGTCTCCATATAATTCATTAACCCATGCCTCAGTTATGCAAATAATGTCCATCAAAAGAACTTTTGAAATCCAAATACATTAAGCTTAAATCAGAAGCTGAAAATGTTGCAGGATTTTAAGATGTTTTCCTTTCAGGAAAAAGAAGAGGAATAGTTAGAGGAAAAGTCTAGGTTGGAAAAATAGAATACTATTTGAAAAACAATCGAAATATTTATTCAAAATACTGAATAACTTTAATCCTGCATTAACCTCAGCAACCAGGAATGGCAACGTCCTATCCCGAGTGCTTCTTTTTAATGTCAACGTTGTGAAAACCTGTAAATAAAAAAGAAGTTACTTTATTAAAAGATACCAAAAAATTTAAGTTTTTATATTTGTAATTAAGAGGACTATGAAGTCCACACTTAAAACGAGCCTCTGACTCTTCAAATAGTTAACTCTATGGTAAATGGTGGCATTTAAGGAACATATACCAAGTTACCGTGTTTGAAGACGGTTTTGATCCCTCATGAGTATCTTAGATAGAAACTTCCCCTCCAAGAATAGGGAAAAGCACGTGTCCCTGCAAAGCTCCTAATATTTATGCATGGGTTTTTTTATACTTTGCCGTTCTAAAACAAAAACAAAGTTTAATAGCCATTTCTCAATTTAGCCCTTCAAAAGGGTGGCTGTGAAAATAGTTTAAGACCATACCATTTATTAAAAATAATTCAATAGTGTATTTACATAATATCCTAATATTTCTAATAATAATTTCTAATAATATTCTAATATTTCTGCCATTATTGAAAAGTCGGTATTTAAAAAATACTGAATCATGCCAAATTCGCCCATCTTAGAGAAAACCGTTCAGTTATAATTGCAGTTGGTACAAGCCTAGCAAACCGACGAACACAGGTATAATTGCTCCAGACGTTCATCTTATGTCTTGGAACTCCTATCCGTGTCTGGGAGAAAAACATGTAATCTAACTCAAAGGAGGGACATTTTTTCTGAACAATAGGAGAAGATTTACTTAAGTGAGGACGGACTCAAATTACAAAGGAAATGCCATGGATCAATTTCAATATATA
>JABUQX010034793.1:60000-65000 GCA_015478945.1 Trachelipus rathkii
GCTGGAAAATGTTGCAAGATTTAAATCTGCTTTTTTCATAACCCGCTGACTTCTTCTGTTATCACCTAAAAAAAATTTAAGCTGTTGGTGGTCTGCACTTCCAATAAAACTGGTGGCGACTTGGTATCCTGTTTTTGACATTGCCGACATCTTTTGAATCCTTTTGGTGACATATCTCAAATTTGTCTCGAAAAAAATTATGAAATGTATAAATGCCAATGCTGGAGAAAAAAGTGCCAATGAAAAGGGTAACTGCAATAAAAAGAAATTATCTTTAATCTCATAACAGAAAGATCAATGAAACTTGCTTTATTTTTAAATAAGTAAACTTTTTACAATAAGTAATTTATTATAATTTTAAAAATTTAAAATACCTTTTTTATAATTTTTTTTATAAATTATTATAAACCTCGAAGAGGGAATAATTAAAAAGGTTTTTCCTTTAAAAAAGAATGACATCAGTGGATATTTTTCTTCTAAATTACTAAGCTCAATCAATTCCTCTTCACTTTTGATTTCGGAGACTATATAGCACAAAAGAAGTCTATCATAACAGCAGAAATCCTTTTTGTACGTGAATTTTTTTTTTTTCAAATTTCTCAATATTATGGAAGTAATCATACCGAAAATAGGCTCGTTACGACTTTCTCCAATAATTATGAAGCTTCCTATCCAAATGTTTTAGCCATCCACTCTAATTTCTTTACTTTTATTTTATTTCCATTCTGAACAGCTACTTTATAAGTTGGAGTGACATTTATATCAATTGAAATTCCATTACCGTTAAATAATGAACGAGTCAGATCAATCATAAAGGTATCAGCAACAGACAAAGGAAGATTTTTGAAATTGAAAAAAAAACGCTTTCTTTTAACAACAAAATGTTTAGCTTCAAATCTTATATAAGAGCTTGCTCTTCCTAGACCATGTGTTTGTAATTGATTTGCAAGGTGAATAACCATGTTCGTCTTGAGAGTGACGGATTCATTAGGATATATTTCAACAAACATTTGTATGTACTTAGCTATTAAATCTGTAAGACATTGTATAGTGCTATGGGTTGTGCTCTGGGACCAAATAATTTTGACAACCGCAACTAATATTCTGAAACATTACAAGAAATTATTTTTCTCTATAAAATTGAGCAAAAAAGGTAAATGAATTGCCAAGGTTAAAACCGATTTTGAGGTAGCCTTAACCTTAAAATCTGTATTTGTGAATGGTTTTGTAATCTTTGAAGATTTAATACTTTTGCAAAATTTAAATTCCTTAATTGACTTATTTAAGGTATCACGAGTAAGATTGTCATGGAAATAAAGCGTTGTAAGCAATAACTGAATATTGGACGGTTGGAGACCTTCTAAAAGAACATGCATTGAATCAGAGGGAATCTAAGACTGGGGAGAAATACAAAATATCAGAGAGGAGTTTTACGATTTACTCCCCATTGTCGTGACATTTGCTTCCACTGTGTTTTATCTTTTTTAAAGAGGTTTTCAATTATTTGTATTTTTTTTTCCACTTTTTTTTGTGATGTCATTCTCATTTTAACAAGTAATCTAAATTTAGATTTGCTTTCTACACATACCATGCAGTTAATTTCTACTAGTAACTAGAGGACTAAAACTATTATTATTATTATTATTATTATTATTATTATTATTATTATTATTATTATTATTATTATTATTATTATATTATTATTATTATTATTATTATTATTATTATTATTATTATTATTATTATTATTATTATTATTATTATTATTATTATTATTATTATTATTATTATTATTATTATTATTATTATTATTATTATTCGTAGCCCATTTAAAAAATAATAATAATTTATTCCTTCAGAGTTAAAATAAAAAGCAAATGTGAGCTATATTTTGACAAAGATTCTTGCCAGACGTACGACGTGTAAAATCAAAATTTGTGGCAAAAAAACTCCGTCAGGCATCATGAGTCTCATTTCACAGTTGAAATGTGACTTATTGCTAGTGTGTTTAGTATTTCAGAGTATTTATTCATAGACATCGTGCTTAAAGACCAATCTTATTATACAAATTTGTTAAAAGACATTGTATTTTTTTATGATAAAATGTATGCAGATGATTTCCAATAGACAGTGGTAAAAGTAATAAGCCCAATGTGATATCCCTATCATATACCGCCATCTTGGATCCTCATACACCGCCACCTTAGATCGTCATACACCGCCATCTTAGATCCTGTGCCGAATTCGATTAATACGAACACGGACAAGATTATTTATTGGTCCTAGAATTTAAACAATTTTCAAAGTCTTCATATTTGTAAATAAAAATATTGGAATGCAATTTCTATAAAATATTCTGGAATGATTATGGATTGGTTGGATCTTTACTTGACTGATTTGCTTCGGATGGATAACTTCACGTATTTACTGCGCAATAATAAATCATACTATTGTCCTTATGGTATATTATCTTTAAGAAGTGAAATAAATTATACCTGTAATTAGTGTGATTTAATATAAAGTGTTAGCTTTAAGAACATCGTTAACATATTGTCTAATTATACGTAATTAACTCCGCACAAAAGGAATTGTTTAGAAGTTAAAAATTTATTAAATAATAAGTGTGAACATTAAATATTGATTTGAATATGCAATATTCTGGCAGACCTGTCGATGAACATTTACCAGCATTTCCACTGAATAAATAGTTTATCGAAATTAAATCTAACGCATATTATATATATATATATATATATATTATATTATATATATATATATATACTATATATATATATATATAGTATATATATTATATATATTATATATATACTATTATATATATATATATATATATGAAACCTTGTCCTTCAAAGATGTTAGCGATTATATATTCATATGCAAACGATATAATCGATTTTTTTCAGATTATTTCAAAGGGCAATAGAGCGTCAGAGTTGCCAAAAGTTTTTTTTTTAACTAAAGAATACCCAAATTAAATCGCATAATGGAAAAGTCAGTCTCTCGGGCTCAGGGGGACGACGGAAAGTCTCCCCCTCTGTCCCACCGTCGGCTCGAGCCCCTTAAAAAAAAAATATTTTCTAGAGCAACATAATAATAAGCAACTTTTGGTAACTCTTGCGCTCCTTCTATTGGAGTTCAAGCTAACACTGACACTGCAGGAACACGCATAGTTCGGCGATTTTTCATGTCTTTTTATGTAACATCTTTTAAAGGAGTAGCGCCATATATATATATATATATATATATATATAATATATAAATATATATATATATATATATATAGTATATATATATATATATATATATATATATATATATATTATATATATATATTATCATAAATATTTTCACATGAAACTTATCTGCACAACTGCTACGTTGCACGCTGTCCCTGAGGCCTACGTTGGATGGATCAGACTGCCCTACCACAATTACAAGAATGCAGTGCGATGCCCAGCAAGAACATAGACACATTTTAATTTGGTAAGAGTACACCAGGGTTAGACCCTCTCGCTTCTCTTGTTTGAACTTTGCATGAATGAGGTGATTGCCAATATTCAGAAACAATCCTTGGTCGCTTCTCTACGCCTATAGTATTGTAGCAGACGAAATGAGTCGGCAACCCTTAAGAACAAAGGCAGCAGTCGAAGACTCGTTTAGAGGAATTTGGCCTGCTATTTAACATAAAAAAAGACTGAGCACATGGTGAGTGGGCCCCAGACAGATGGAACCATCAGTATCGACGGTAAAGAACAGAGCAAAGTCACCAAGTTCAGGTACCTCTGGTTTAGTGTTTGCCGACGCACCGGGTGCGGTGCGGTGCGGTGCGACAATTTCAATGTTCCGGTATTGTGAGGTGCAAAAAAAAAAAGAATGACTTGGTGTGGTGCGGTAACGGAAATTCCTGTGCTTGGCCAACATTACTCGGCTACATCACCAGCAATGATGGTGAAACTTTCCCAGATGCTTGAGTTAGAGTCAATGTCGCTGGGGCAAAGTGGCGTCAAGTCACTTGAGTTTTGTGTGACCGCCGTATGCCCGTTCGCCAAAAGTCGAAGCATGTAGTAATCCCCGGGGCTCTTTGTAAGTCAGAGTGCTGGCCACCAACGTCAATCACAGAAATCCTTTCGTTTAAAAGTTTTTGAACTTACCAATTAATAAATTTAATCCAAAGAAATCTAGAGTGTCAGCAGACTCCTCATCACTACTGTCGAAAAGTATGTAGTTGGGTACAGCTTTCTTATGACCTACAATAAAGAAAAGAATATATAATAATAAATGATAATGATAATAATAATAATAGAATTTCTTACGACGTATTGGTGTGTCTTCTTCTGATTCTTCCGCTCCCCGCTTTGAAGTTTGAGGAATCTTGACTGGTTCTTTCTTCAGAGACAAAAGGAACAATTTTTGAAATATTAATAATGATAATATAAATAATAATAAAAATAATAATAGAATTTCTTACGACGGATTGGTGTGTTTAAGTCTTTAGCTCCCCGCTTTAGAGAAAGGGGAAGGGGGACTGTTTCTCCCGACAGAATGGCAGCATTTCTTGCCTTCCTATATTCTTGTAATTCGTCAAACGCCTGTGCTTTTTTCCCATCTATGGGAAGATTCAACATATATCTTCAAAGGGCCTGGATGACCGCCTATCCTAATTATAAAGGAGTTGCCGTAACCACCAAGATGTTAAGAAAAAAAATATCTTCGGAAACAGGCGCCAAAAATCTAGACATGCATTAAGAAATTGCTAAATTGCTTGCTCACAGTAGCAAGACCCACCATGCCTCGTATGACATGACACAAGGCAAATTTTCATATTACACACGCTAAATGTCACAATAATTAAGAAAGAATTATAAATGTTTCTACTTTTAAATATTTTATTTAAATCTTTTTAACAACTTGATTAGCTTTGCTGAGTTTGTTTTCTTATAATTACTGTCTTTTGGAAGGAATGAGCGAAACTGTGTTAT
>JABUQX010034793.1:70000-112131 GCA_015478945.1 Trachelipus rathkii
TCCGGAGCTCTTCATTTTCTAGTTATTTTCATATTACTAATCATTATAATTTTTTTTCCAATTTCCTTCTATTTCCTTCTTTTTCATTATGTGAAAAACTTCTTTCATCATCAATCGTTGCCTACACAACTCTTTGAGAGGGATTTCTACAACGGCTACAATAATAATAATAATAATAATAATAAAAATAACTCTTACGTTTCATTAAGAGTAAATCGCTAGTTTGAAGAGCATCAATTCTTAAGATATCAGTTGCAGATCGTGGTGGTGGTCTTGATTCTAACAGTCTTAGTGATGATGGTGTTGGTTATATTGGTGGTGAAGGAGTCTCCACAGGAATAGATCTTGAAGCATACGCAGAGAATAGTACCCTTTTCGCCTACGATCTTACAACCGACCTTTCAGCGGGTGCATGGTCTCATTTGAATGTCATCAAGCAAGGAGTATTAGGGCTGTCGCTCGCTTTCTCTGAAACTTTGCAAACCCCCAATCACAGTCTTGATGTATTTTTAACACCAACAGCCATCGAGATAGACCGCAGCCGTAACATACTTTTGAATTATTGAAAGATGAACGAAGATGAAATAAAAACTTTTTAAAAATAGGCCACGATTTATAGGAGTCTTTGCAATTAACGAATGGAATCGCTGAAACTGTTGAAGGATACTAGTCTTGTATTCAACACTTCACCGCACCATATTACAAATGGATGACACTGGATTTCAGTCTGTAACGGATAGCAACGTCCTAAGGAGTAGGAGTTACTTTCATGAATATAATTCGTTACCTAAAAATGATTATTATATAATAGACTAGAATTATTATGTAACAGAATGGGGGAATGAGTGCCTTGAATCTATATTCGGTGACGCCGTGAAGATCCTTTATCCTTCTGAAGTTCGTCTTTACCGAGAATGAAGAACTGGTTTCTGCAATCTGGAGAGCGTAAGGTTTCGCCTACAGGAGGGTAATACGTCGCGGAACCTAGTGCTTGTTCAATTAGTCGCTGAATTCTTTATTGTGTCGTTTGATATTATATGATGCAACCTCCAATCTTCGTGACGAATTCTTTTTCAATCATATTGATCAAGGGTATTAAGGTATGGGAAAGAAAAGAGGTGTATAGAAAATAGTTTAATATGCGTTTTAATAATGAATAGACAGGGGGGATTACAAGTGAATGGTCATTTGGAATTATCTACAAAACCGGGAGTCTAGATTCACTCGATAAATCATGGAGTTTAGCCCTCAGGAAGGCTCGCAACAATGGAAAACTGGTTCGATTAGAAACTAAAAAGAGTATATTAGACACCGAAAACAAGTGTAATGCTGTGTTCATAAAAGTTTGTGCTCATATAATCTTACTTAACTTATTTATTCTGCAGTATACCCACACAAACAGAGGTATCTTCGTCTAACCTTTTGGGACAAGTTATATAATCCTTTTCTGAAGAAACAGCGACGGTAATGTTCAAAGCTGTACAACCATGTTTTCTGAATGTAATTAGTATTAAATCTAAAGCCTTGTGACTTTTGTTCCTCTGCTCAAGCCTAGGAACTGGACCCTAAATCGTAAATTATAGATTTAGACTCGTATGCTTAGTTCAGTGACTAAATAAGTCAAGGTAAGTAACTAGGTTACTCATTTTTTTTCATTGGTACCTCTGTTTGGCATTCAGGACATCTTTTGAATCCTTTTGAAAACATAAAAAAATGAAAAAAAAAAAAAAAAAAAAAAATATGAAATTAAAGAACTTAAAGAAAGTTATCAAACAAATCAGGCTCGTTTTGTCCCATATCACAATTCATCTGTCCTGGATCATTTTCTCATCATATTCAAATGAGTCGCAGAAGTCGGGTTTTCTTAAACCCGCTGGCTCTGTTATCATTCTGAATATTAGAAGCTGGTGGTGATCTAAACGCTTCCAATAAACTGGTTGACACATGTGCATTTTTTTTGCGATAGTTCCTCTTTTGGCATTCAGGAATCTTTTGATCCTTTTGTGACCTCTGTGGGAGCGATCAATGTCCAAAAAGTATTTTTATGAAATTAAGACTTTATAGAACTGCCGTAATAAGAAAAATCAAGGCATCTTTGCCATACCTCAGTCCAATCATCACTGTCGTGGATTCAATTCTCTTCATATTCAAATAAGTCGTAAAAGTCAGAGTTTTTTTCTCAACCCAATGTCTACTTCTGATGTTGTTACCTGAAGTATTAGAGGCTCTTGTTGGTCTACGCTTCCAATAAAACTGGTGACCACATGAGCACATTTTCTTTGCAATTGGTTCCTCTTTTTGCCATTCAGGACATATTTTGAATCCTTTTGGTGACATATCAAATATGTCAAATCTAAAATTTATGAAATTAAAGAACTTAAGTTGTAACACAAATCAGGCCTCGTTTGTCCATTCAAATAATTCATCTGTCGTGGATCACTTTCTCATCATATTCGAATGAGTCGTAGAAGTTAGGTTTTTTCTTAACCCGCTGACTTCTGTTATCACCTGAAGTATTAGAAGCTGTTGATGATCTACGCTTCCAATAAAACTGGTGACGACATGTGCAAATTTTTGTTGGCAATTAGCACCTCTTTTTGGCATTCAGGACATCTTTTGAATATTTTTAGTGACATATCTCAAATTTGTCAAAAAATAATTATGAAATTATAAAACTTTAAAGAGCTTAAGTTATAACACAAATCAGGCCTCGTTTGCCACTCAACCAATTCATATGTCCTGGATCATTTTCTCATATTGGAATGGGTCGTAGAAGTCGGGTTTTTTCTTAACTCGATGGTTCCTTCTGTTAACACCTAAAGTATTAGAAGCTGTATGTTGGTCTACGCTAAAAAATAAAACTGGTGACCACATGTGCACATTTTCTTTGCAATTGGTACCTCCTTTTGGCATTCAGGATTTCTTTTGAATCCTTTTGGTGTCATCTCAAATTTGTCAAAAAAAATTTATGAAAATAAAAAACTTTAAGAAATTAAAAAACTTTAAGAAACTTACGTTATAACACAAATCAGGCCTCGCATGTCCATTCAACCAATTCATCTGTCCTGGATCATTTTCTCATTTTCAAATGAATAGTTGAAGGGGGGTTTTTTGTCAACCTGTTGGCTCCTTCTGTTATCACCTGAAGTATTAGAAGCTGTTATTGGTCTGCGCTTCCAATAAAACTGGTGACTACTTGTGCAATTTTTTTTTTTAATTGGTACCTCTTTTTGGCATTCACATCTTTTGAATCTTTTTGGTGACATATGTCAAATTTGTAAAAAAAAAAATTTATGAAATTAAAGAACTTTAAAGAACTAACGTTATAACACAAATTAGGCCTCGTTTTTCCATTGAGCCAATTCATCTATCCTGGATCATTTTCTCATATTCAAATGAGTCGTAAAAGTCGGGTTTTTTCTTGACCCGCTGGCTTCTTCTGCGGTTATCACCTGAAGTATTAG
The DNA here is from genome assembly GCA_015478945.1 of Trachelipus rathkii. Lineage (NCBI taxonomy): Eukaryota > Metazoa > Arthropoda > Malacostraca > Isopoda > Trachelipodidae > Trachelipus > Trachelipus rathkii. The sequence continues at coordinate 73,465 of JABUQX010034793.1, forward strand.
AATCTGTTGTTGGTCTACGCTTCCAATAAAGCTGGTGACCACGTATGCTAGTTTTTTTTTTTTTTTTTTTTTTTTTTTTTTTTTTTTTTTTTTTTGCATTTGGTACCTGTTTTTGGCATTCAGGACAACTTTTGAATCCTTTTGAATGACATACACACGTCTTTTATTTATATCACCTTGCAAATAAACTGCTTTAATGTCAATTGAATTGCACTCCCATCCTTCTCTTTTTATAATATAAATAAATTTTAAAACGATTTTAACACCTTTATTCATGAGAACATCTTAACAGCAAATTAAAACTAAACAATCACGACAAATAAAAATAATAACTACGTGCACGCAAAAAAAAAACAAAAAAAAACGTGGATGGCTTAGTGGATAAAGCGCCGGTTATTGTTACCTCAGCAACGCGGAGGTCCAGTGTTCGAATCCCGCTGATGAAGAGTAAAATCTTCTGTGACTCATTCATTTAAATGGGTAACATTTAGGGGACGTGGATGGCCTAGTGGTTAGAGCATCCGGTTACTGTTACCTCAGCAACGCGGAGGTCAGTGTTCGAACCCGCTGATGAAGAGTAAAATCTTCTTGTGACTCATTCATTTAAATGAGCGGAGAAAAACGGTTCTTTACTCTTCATGCAGTCGGGCTCGAACACTGGACTCCGCTGCAGGAACAGTAACCGGATGCTCTAACCACTAGGCCATCCACGTCCCAAAAAGAACGCTTCAAGCGTAGTTTTTAAAGCACCCGGTTTTCTCATCCCATGATTGCTGAGTACTCAAAGGCCTGACCCCCATAATTTTTTTTTTTTTTTTTTTTTTTTTTTTTTTATTTTAATATTATTATTATTTAATTTATATATTATATTTAATAATCATTAATTATTAATCTATATTTATTATATTATATTATTATATTATATTACTATATTATATTACTAATTAGTAGTCTGGTCAAATGGCTGAAAATATTTCAGGCATTTTAAAGGTTTTGATTTGGATCATGATTCGTGATCGATATCGAAGGTATTAGAAATATGTCAGAAATATTAAGTATTGTATTTATGGGCATATAGTTCTATAGCTGAACATATTTCTTTTGCGGTGAACTCTGACAACTATATGGTGTTTACTAAATAGTTTATAAAACTATATCGATCACGATTTTGATCACAAAATCTTTAAATCAGCTCTCTGGCAAGGTAGATGTCATGATTCGCAAACTTCTGCGCTACTCTACGATTCACATAGGGTACATCAGACATGGTTTTGTTGCCACAAGGGGCTTGGAGAAATTCTTGTAACTTCGTAGTCATCTGGTTATAGTAAATAAAACCTAAATTAGAGTGGATAGAAAAAAAAGAGTGACGTTTCTTTCGTTAATTCATCATTTTAGATGAGTCACAGAAAGCATTTACTCTCATCAGCGGGATCCGACAACCGGACCTCCGCGTTGCTGAAGAGGGTAACATAAACCCTGTATTCGATTTCAAAACCGTGTTTTTTTTGGTCCTAAAGGGGGGGGGGGGGGGGCGTCTGCAGCGTCCCATACCACGTCCCCGAACAAAAGAGAACCGCTCAAGCAACGTAGTTTTTAAGCACACGGTTTGTCTCAACCATAGAATGCTGAAGGTACTCAAAGGCCTGGCCCCAATTTAAAATGAATGAGTCACAGAATGATTTTACTCTTCATCAGCGGATTCGAACACGGACTCCGCGTTGCTGAGGAAACAGTAACCGGCGCTTTATCCCTAAGCCACCAACGGTCCCAAAAAAAGGAACGCTTCAAGGTGTTTTAAAGCACAACGGTTCTCATCCCATAATGCCTAGTCTTCAAAGGACCTGGCCTCCACATTTAAATGATGAAGTCACGAAGAAGATTACTCTTCATCAGCGGATCGATCGAACACTGGACCTCCGCGTTTAAGCATAAACTTAAGATCCAGAAGGGGCGGAGAATACTGCACCACTTTGATATTTTTCAAATTAGGAGGAGAGTGTTTAAGTTTAAGCTTAAACAATTGTTTAACATTAATTTGATCATTAATTTTCCTGAGACTCTCTCACGCATCTTAGTCATCAATAATACTACTAAACTAGAGGCTATGGGAGGTGTTTATCACATTCCATGTGATATGTGCAGTGAGTCGTATTATGGAGAAACGTTGAAGTCCTTGAAAATCAGAATCGATCAACACAAGGGGGAAGTCATAAGAGGAAATCAAAGCAGTGCAGTTTTTTGGACATATGACCCGTGAAGACCATGTTATGGATTGGGATGGAGCATGGTTTTTTTATTTCGGTCCAGAGATAAAAACTTGAATCAGATGCTGGAATCATTTTTTATATCCACAAGAAATAATTTTAATTTGTCCGAAGGTTTTTTTAATTTTGATTCTACCACCAAAAAAATCATAAAGGATAGTTTATAGTTTATAAATAGTTTATAAATAGTTTATAAATAGTTTAGTTGAAACTTTGTTTTGATAAATGTAAGTAATAGGCAACTAATTTGTGTACAATAACCTTAAACAGTTCAACGTTAAAGCATTTACTTAATAAGAATAACGAATGAAACATTTTTCAGAAAAGTATTGTTAGTTTATTAACCTCAGTTTATTTAACTTTGACGTTTTTGTAACTTATCTAGTCGGGTTTATTCTTGAGTTATTAAAAGATCGTTAATATAATTTCGCCTTTAGTAATTACTATTAAGAATATGCAGAGTGGCTCACATAAAACCGGTCACATCTACGAAAAAAGAATATCAATAATAAATCTACCGACCTACGCACGTACGTCAGGTCTAATCCAAATTGTAGTATAGTAATAGGACACCTTTACCTACGGTTTAATTAACAGAGCATGAGATTTAAAGTCTATGTTCGAAATGTTCTCCGTCAAGAACAAAGCAAAGTTCTGTACTTTAAGCATGTTATTGAAAACATTTCTCAATACACGTTGTTGGATTTGGAAATCTCTTGACGTATGTTGTTTTTCAATGTGTCAATTGTTCTGGGATTGTTGTGGTAGACTCTAGATTTTAGAAATTCCCACAGGAAAAAGTCACATGGTGAGAGGTCGGGAGACCGAGGAGGTCACAAACCCTTGCTAATGGTTCTTTCCTCTGTAAAATCGGTATATATGGTAGTCAATGACAGATCCGACGTATGGCAGGTAGCCCCATCTTGCTGGAAAAAGGCATAACGCTTTTCGTTTGAAGTTAACTGTACAGAGAAATCACTATAGACCTGTAGGTAAACATTGGGATTCACAGTTTCATTTAAGAATATTGGACCGATTATTCTGTTACCAGAAAGAGCACACCAAACACCAATTTTTAAATCGTGTAATGGCATTTGCAGGGACTCGTGTGGGTTTTCTGTAGCCCAGTGTCGACAGTTTTGGGAATTAACATAACCCGACAGATGAAACCAAGCTTCATCCGTTGAATTTAAATTAACCCGGACGTACGGTCGTAGGTAGTTAGGTAAATATTTTATTGATAATCATTTTTTCGTAGATGGGGCCGGTTTTATGTGCGTCTCTCTCTCTCTCTCTCTCTCTCTCTCTCTCTCTCTCTCTCTATATATATATATATATATATATATATATATATATATATATATATATATATATATATATATATATATATATATATATATATATATATATATATATATATATATATATATATATATATATATATATCAGTGATGGGCGAATCGGATTCGGATTCGAATCCGAAGGTGCTGGATTTGGATTCGGATTCGAGCATTTCCACACACACACACGAAGGATTCGGATTCGGAATCGGATTCGAATTCGAAAATTTTTACACACACTGATTTGGATTCGGAGCTCGAATCCGAATCCGGATTCGAATCCGAGTATATTTCTTATTTCTACAGGATGTCAAAAAAATCATAAAATTAAAACGAAAACAATAAAATTGCACCATTATTTAGGAGCCAATCACAAGAGTGCTTTAAGAGCCAATCAAAATGCACATTTCTATTATTATCGACCAGTCAACGTAGAACATTGAAAGTTCAAAATTACTTTTCGGTTGTCCAAAGGAACGTAAAATAAATCTGAGTTTTGAATTATTTTTATTTTATTTTTATTAAAATAATTAGTATTATTCCATCCGAGAAGGCAGTTAATTCTTTACCTTCCCATTATATGTTCTTTCTTTAACATCTTATATAATTGCGACTATTATGCAATATTTAACATCTACAATATAAAAAACGAGGGATAGGACAGGCTGGACACCTGGTGATGTCGCCTTGACGGGAGCTCGGTTGCTTTAAAACTGTTCTTGAACCCAACTTTTTTTGGGTTGGAGGATAGCTCAGTCGTAAAGCACCGAGTATATTGTCATCATTAGCAACAAGCGGTGGTTCAATCCCAGAGAAGACTGTTAATTCTTAACCTTTCCATTATATGTTCTTTCTTTAACATCTTATATAATTGCGATTATTATGCAATATTTAACATCTACAATATAAAGAACGAGGGATAGGACAGGCTGGACACCTGGTGATGTCGCCTTGACGGGAGCTCGTTTGCTTTAAAACTGTTCTTGAACCCAACTTTTTTTGGTTATAGGATAGCTCAGTCGTAAAGCACCGGGTATATTGTCCTCATTCGCAACAAGCGGTGGTTCAATCCCAGAGAAGGCAGTTAATTCTTTACCTTCCCATTATATGTTCTTTCTTTAACATCTTATATAATTGCGATTATTATGCAATATTTAACATCTACAATATAAAGAACGAGGGATAGGACAGGCTGGACACCTGGTGATGTCGCCTTGACGGGAGCTCGTTTGCTTTAAAACTGTTCTTGAACCCAACTTTTTTGGGTTATAGGATAGCTCAGTTGTAAAGCACCGGGTATATTGTCCTCATTCGCAACAAGCGGTGGTTCAATCCTAGAGAGAAGGCAGTTAATTCTTTACCTTCCCATTATATGTTCTTTCTTTAACATCTTATATAATTGCGATTATTATGCAATATTTAACATCTACAATATAAAGAACGAGGGATAGGACAGGCTGGACACCTGGTGATGTCACCTTGACAGGAGTAGTTTGCTTTAAAACTGTTCTTGAACCCAACTTTTTATGGGTTGGAGAACCCAGCTCAGTCGTAAAGCACCAGGTATATAGTGTCCTCATTCGCAACAAGCAGTGGTTCAATCCTAGAGAGAAGGCAGTTAATTCTTTCCTTCCATTATATGTTCTTTCTTTAACATCTTATATATAATTGCGATTATTATGCAATATTTAACACATCTACAATATAAGAACGAGGGATAGGACAGGCTGGACACCTGGTGATGTCGCCTTGACGGGAGCTCGTTTGCTTTAAAACTTCTTGAACCCAACTTTTTTGGGTTGGAGGATAGCTCAGTCGTAAAGCACCGGGTATATTGTCCTCATTCGCAGCAAGTGGTGGTTCAATCCCAGAGAAGGCAGTTAATTCTTTACCTTCCCATTATATATTCTTTCTTTATATAATTGCGATTATTATGCAATATTTAACACACACATATATATATATATATATATATATATATATATATATATATATATATATATATATATATATATATATATATATATATATATATATATATGAGTTAAAGAAATGTGTAAACAACAAAGAGCTTCTTCACATTTATTAAATACAGGTGAATACGGACACTCATACAAGTGTACCGGTGAGTACAGACCCTCATACAAGTGCACAGGTGATTACGGACTCTCATACAAGTGCACCGGTGAGTACAGACTCTTATAATATTTCTCTTCTCAGATATATCTGAAATATAATTTATTTCTACTTTTGGATCATACAAATTCATGATTTAAATTATAAAACTTTTTAGTTCACCCTTAAATATAAATATCAAATTTTAATATATAACGTATACATACGATGAACATAGCTCAATAGCTATGTTACTTAAATTTTATTTAACCGAATTTACATAACACTGACCGTACTTAAAACCAGCATATTACTAAGAGACAAATCGAATCAAATAACCAGGAGCAGGCTTTGGAGGTTTTAATCTAAGAAGAAAGTTTGGCAAAGTCCCGCCAAGGGTTCCATGCAAAATTCCTGATTCTGATTGTACTTCATCAGGACTTGGGGTGTGCATTCTCAGTTTATCATCATCAACCTCAGGGTTAACTCTTGCGTTCATGCGCGAGTTGAAGGACCAGATGAAGTAGGAAATATTTCACCAAACACTGTAGACAAAATAATTTCAACAATATGATGCCGGCATCCCATAAAAAGTAAGTGTTTGTTCAATTTCGTTTCTATGCGATTGACCGCCCCGTTTATTCTTCATGTGTTTACTGCTGTATTATCGAAAACTAATGTTTGAGCTGTTTCTTTTACATAACATTATTCAATGACGTCTATCACTGCAGAACATATTTCCAAGCCTGTGGCTTCTGGAATATGTGAACTGCTAAAAATTTTCCATTCCAATGGCGGATGCTATAAGTGCTAGCCGTTCAATCTTTTCAGCTGAGATACTTTCAATGAGTTTGGTATCCAAATGAAAAGTAACAGCTTCACAGTTTAATTCTAAAAATTTGTTTTTAATTAAATTAGCACTGTGTCTGCGATAAGTATTTCGTTATATTTTGACAGATGTTCAGTTTATGACAAAATCAGGATTTAAATGTACTGCTTTTAAAAATGCATTAAGTAGATGGACTGCCTCTCTTTTATTTACTTGACACTTGTCGAGTGCTGCTGCCAATTTTCTGTTCATTATATTCATTATGTTCATTATGTTCATTCTCGACCATTCTTTTTTGCACTGGAAGGAGGCACTTAAATGTTACATTCTTTGGAATCCATTCCTGGGTTTTCAACTTCGATTTCAATATCATAATCATCCTCATCACTTTCTGTAAGGGATAACGTATTAAATCAATGATGTAATAACGTCTGTGCAAGAATGCTATTGGGGTATAATAATAATGCTTACCAGGTAGCTCATTAGCTGTAAATGTAACCTTTTCGTTTGCACCGGAAGGAGGTACACAAACATTGCTTTCTTTGCTGGAATCCATTCTGGGTTTTTCAACTTTGATTTCCCAATTATCCTCATCACTTTCTGTAAGGGATAAAATATTTAATGAATGATGTTGTAATGGGGTGGTTCAGATAGAAAATATTTGTAATGTCAAAAACTTACTCTTCCAGCAAATAAACAATTCCTTGGCCAGGCCCCCGTGACAAGACAACCATCCACAACACTTATTAAATTCTCGACCTATATTATATTAGTATTCCGACCTCCTGTTGGATAAGATATCGGCCTGTACAGTATTGCAGTGCAATCAATAAAACTCAAGACTTACCAACGTATCTCCCTGGAGGTCTTCCAAGTAATATAACGGTTCGAACGGGTTCTTTTTTTATATATGAGAACCAACCAGTCATCAATACTCGTTATCAGTGAATTTACCTACGATGATGATCAATGCTTTGATCATAAAATAAACGTCTAGAAGACCTACTATGTTAATTAACTGAATATTCAATAAATAAGTGAACAAATTACTATCGGAAACAAGAAGGAAAACCACTGGGATAATTTTTAAAAATACTTTTATAAAAAAAAAAAAAATGAAATGTGTACTGCTTTTTACACAATGAGAAAAGTTTTATACATCCGTGAATATATAAATAAATGTCCAGAGATATTTAGTTATATACGCATTGCATGTATAGAACCGCAGTACTTGATGTTATCATATACTTTAAAATGCTATTGCAATATATATTAGTGAGCATATATATGTATGTACTAGCTATACATTTACATGCGCATGAATATATATATATATATATATATATATATATATATATATATATATATATATATATATATATATATATATATATATATATATATATATATATATACAACCATATATTAATCTACAGAAACATTAACACAACTTTATATACATACTCAAGACATATATAGGGTATATATAAAAAGTATATAAACATATATGCGCAAAAATGTATATAAATAAATTAAAACTTATATTAATAAAAATATATAGACTGTAAGATATTAAAAGTGATCTTTGTATTTAAACAAAAAAATTATATAAAACAATATTTACTGAAGGCGTCTGTTTTTAAGTGTGAACAACAGCTGACTATCTTTCAACGGTACTTCAATTGGAAAGTTTCTTAATAGTAATTAAAAAACTTTTATTGAAGGCAATTACTAAACAATAAAACATTGACCAAGCTGTCATTAAATAAATAGTAAACTTACAAATGCTTTATATTTAATATAGAAAAAATAATGACTAAGAAATCTGTGAAAATTATTTATATTAAATAAAAGCTTACCTGCAGGCGACAAATGGCAACAATATCGGCTGCAACAAATTCTTTACTAATGTGTATACATAGACTACGCACGTTGAAAATTTATGGACACAATAAACATAACTTACTCACACTTTCATTGATAAATAAGAAACCTGATTACATTAACCAATGAAATATAATAGCAATATCACAACTTCGTAAATTTATAACACAATATTAACTTTAAAATAAATAAAAGATTTAACTTCACAATAAATCACAAAAAGAATGCACTCCTGCAGACGAAAAATAAATTACTAATACATAAATTGATCGAGCAATATACGAGACATGTAATTACCAACTCAACACATCTTTGACCAGCTGCAATAAAAGCGAAAAAGGTTGGAAAATATGCTCGTCCTCAGTTTTTATACCAGCTTATGTAACATAGACTACGGCCATTAGCCACTTACAGACAAGTAAAACGGTAGATTGAATGATATATACATTAATTAATTATAACAGTAAGAAAAATATATATTCAGCATCTGAAGGGAAGGCGGGTTGGTAATCCTTAGGACTTTTTCATATTTACATAAGAAATTACAATATTTCGTCCCGTCAGAATAAAATGACTAACTGTTATCGGAGTTTTAGCGCTTCACTTGTCTTAACAAAATATTTCATTTATTTTAAATTTTAATAAAATTATTTTTATATGAATTTATATATATATATATATATATATATATATAAAATAAATAAATATATATATATATATATATATATATATATATATATATATATATATATATATATATATATATATATATATATATATATATATATATATTATTTTATTTATTCATATCACCATTTCTCACATGGTTGCAAGGTGGTGTTGGTGGTTAAGTTTTTAATTAAAACTATAACCACCATTCACGAAAAAGAAAATATGATGGAAGGGGGTTTTCAGCCCCTTGCCACCAGGCGAAGAGAACTTAGAAATTTTGTTCATATGATTCGACAACTACGAATAAAGCAGCTTCGCTTTAGTTATAACTCAATATTTTGAAATTTCTTCTTTCTTTAATTTTATTTTGATTATTCATTAAAATTGCCAAAAGAAATGTAGCCGAAAATAAATGTAGCTCCTCCAACTCGAATTTCTATAATAAAAATAATTTACATTTTTAAATTTTTACAAAAAAAATCTGATACATAAATAGAATTTTTTCCTTTAAGTAATTAATTACTGTAACTTCGGACCAAATGACATATTCTCTGATGAAAATACAGTTCTCAAGACACTTTTTAAAAAACTTTCTCATATTTTCAATCTGACTTGGCACATACCTTCCTCTATGATATTTTCGCTTACCAAACATTGATTCATCAACTTCTACCACTTTGCCTATGCCACCAATTTTCTTAGAATTAGCAAAGCATTCTTCAATACATACGTCTCTGCAAAAATTAAACCAATCTATAACAGTTGGTTCACTGACATCTAAATAGGTTACTACCCTTGAAACTGTTTCTGTGGTGTACAAAGAAATAGATAATTGTAAGGGCATCAGTGTAGGGAAATTTAATATTTGAAAAAAATAATATTTGGGAGAAACAGTATACTCGAGCCACAATGTTTACTAGTGCAATAAAAATGTAAAACTTTTCTCCTATTTTGGTAATTTCACATTCTTATTACTTTTCTACAACCTCACCTTAGTATCAAACTAAATATTGGCAGCAATGTTAAGACGGTATAATCGTTTTCACAAATTTTTGGAATAAATCCTTCAAATTCACAATTTTCAGAACCAAAAATAAGTCAACTTCACGGAACACAGTAAAAATATAAGGACCCTTCAAATTTATGCTACGCCAGTAGAAATTCGACCTAATGACCATTGCCGGAGATAATAAAAGTCCATCTTTATATAATTATAGCATATATAGTATATATATATATATATATATATATATATGGGTTATTATATATATATATTGTTAAGTTACAAGGTATATATATTGGTTGTTGGTTAAGGTTAAGGTCGGTATATATATTGTTATATATATATAGTATATAGCAGCATATATATATATATATATATATATATATATATATATATATATATATATATATATATATATATATATATATATATATCTATAATAAATAGATTTAAATTCTTTTTATTTTGGGTATAATCGATACACATATATATTGAAAATCGATTTTAAACTTAAATATCGATAGGTCAGGAAGAAAGTGGTATACCCTATATATATATATTATAAGAGAAAGAAAAAGATATATATATATATGGGAGGTATATATATATAGGCATATATATATATAAGGTTGTTGTTATATATATATATATATATATATATATATATATATATATATAAGGGTATCCCTTTTTCATGGGGAACTTCATTTAAAAAAGTTTTGAATAAGAATAATAGTCTATTATACCTTTATGCCAACTTGTGTGTGAAATTTAAGTTCAGTTGAATATCGATAACCCATGCCGCCTTGGAGTTACAAGTTCCAAGGTCGTTTTCTTAATCCGAAATCGATAAATAGGTTACACCCAAATACTGTTTTTCCTTCATAACTTACTTAGTTTTTAAGATATCGCCACCAAATATTCTTTCCCCATATACAGCAAAGTCTGCTCAATAAAAACTATGGTTATAAATATTTATGTGCACACACAACTAGTTTCGAGATTTTTAAACGATAACATTTTGAACGCAATTTTTGTTCCAATAATTTCTCTAAAATGAAAGAACATCATGTTTAGAAGTTTTATAAAACCTTTGAAAGGTTACTAACAACTAAAAATCTCTTTCCTGACTATCTTACAAAATCAACTTAGATAAGTAAACCTCCAACCTCTGTAAGTATCGAATCATAATTAGGATTTCCCCATTTCCGAAGGTACTTCAAAACATTACTTGATTATCCCCTTATCCTAATGTTACTGTGTAATTATGTATAAATGCATGTGTTAATATTGCATTTATTGTTTAAATCGTCCATTACTTCAAACACTCTGTGAAAACGATATAAATTCTGTCCATTAATTAGTTCAGTATTAAAATCTAAATAAGAACATATTCTTTGTTGATGCTTGACCAAAGATTGTGAATAAATCTTGTGTACGTTGGAATAAATATTTTTTTTATCAAAATATTCATCAAAGACAGCAAAGCGGATACAGGTGTTTTACCTAACCTAAACCTATTATTGCATTTATAAAAATCAAGGTTGATGAATACTGTTTGTTTATTGGCCTTGTTAAAATTATATATAGGACAGAACAGAGCAAGACGGTCGTCTATTTCAACACCCGTTAAAGACATTGTTTGATAAATCATGTCAGACATTGTATCAGCAAGATTCATTTCCTTGACTGTCTGTATCGCCCTAACAAAAATATGTTTACAAAACATGCTGCCAAATTCCTTTTCTTCTAACTCTTAAGGCACAAGAACAAAATGTGACTCTCTTAATGGAATTGCCCCATGTTTATTAAAATCTATTACAGATTGTATGTTGTTTTCATAAGCTTCGATATAATCAACAAGAATTCTAGCATTGGAGTATGGATGTCGATCGAGATTTTCCTTCCCCCGATGTCGTAAATGAACATCCATCAAAGTATTGAATCTAGAAACTTCTTTTTGGAGCCATGGCCTTACCTGTAATTATGTCATATAGCTGCATTGAACAATCAAATTTACCTAATTTGTGAATATTGTATTCATGGTTTACGACCAATTGATCTCATTTCTGCAATAGTGGTTTAAGTTTTATACTTGACAAACGTACTAAAGTTAGGATGATTTGTTTTCGTGGAAATTAGGCCATGCTGTACTATTCATATAATAATTTATTATGATAGTCTTTATTTGAGCAGCTACCTCTAATGATGGTTCTATAGTGTGAAATGAAAAGTTTGTGAATCGTTTTTTTTTTTTTTTTTTTTTTTTTTTTTTGTTTGTTTGTTGTAAAAAACCCTCAACTGTATTTATCGATTGGTATCCAAAAACTTTAGAGTAAAGGTGAATCTTTCGTCTGAGCTTTGATATTCGATATATCGAAAGGGCTGATATATCGGTTTTTTTTATATAGCTACAGGTATATAGTATATATATATGGTTATATAGCAGTATATATATATATATATTTTTTTATATATATATATATATATATATATATATATATATATATATATATATATATATATATATATATATATATATATATATATATATATATCCTAAATTTTGCAGAGCACCCGAAAATACTGGAAATACTGGCAAAAGTTTCAAGAATATCAAACAGGAAAACTGTTAGAAACCTAAACCAAAGAAGAGAAAAAATTGAAACAATAAGAGGCATTCTTATGGCATCAATGTCTTTCTCTACGGGCCGAAGATCATTGGAAGATTCAACATATATCTTCAAAGGGCCTGGATGACCGCCTTTAATAATTATAAAGGAGTTGCCGTAACCACCAAGATGTTAAGAAAAAAAATATCTTCGGAAACAGGCGCCAAAAATCTAGACATGCATTAAGAAATTGCTAAATTGCTTGCTCACAGTAGCAAGACCCACCATGCCTCGTATGACATGACACAAGGCAAATTTTCATATTACACACGCTAAATGTCACAATAATTAAGAAAGAATTATAAATGTTTCTACTTTTAAATATTTTATTTAAATCTTTTTAACAACTTGATTAGCTTTGCTGAGTTTGTTTTCTTATAATTACTGTCTTTTGGAAGGAGTGAGCGAAACTGTGTTATATTAAAAGGCTTTGAGGCTTCTGCAATTAACCTGCAGTATTTTGTGTAAACCAGTTTAAGCATTTGCCTGCTATCGTGGCAGTCTATAGTTTGTAAAACTTCGTTTTTTAAACTATCTAATTTTCTTTTCATTTCTTTTTCTTCTTCAGTTAGGATTGGGACAGGATTATAAATTTGGTTTACTTTTGTGGATTTTATTGTGTGTCGTCCCACAATATTTCCAAGCATTAATTTTCTGATGGTTCTATGCTCCTTTGGTGTTAAAGTTTTATGACTTCTATTTAAGTGTTGGGTAACTTTCGTGGCTTTTCTATCACATACAAGACATAAATAAATATTTCTTGAGAGTTGATGTGATAAAATTTGAATGTCATCTGATGCTTTTGACATATTTGATTCTTTTATCAATTCCCTCTCTTTCTGCATTTTCAATTGTTTTTCCCTTTTATCAAACTCTTTAAAACTTTTCCTAACCTTTTTTTTAAAATCACTTTTCATATTCTTAATTTTTTTATAAAGTTTTTTCTTCTCTTGTGCAAATTTATTTTCTAATTCTTTTCTTGTTCGTGGAAATTCTTTTGCTTTATGAGAGGCTGCAGCTGATTTTGGTTCGTGATGTGAAGTAGTCACCCGAGGTGGTGGTGGTGGTTGCAATCTTGGCCGCATCTCTTCAGGTTCCAGGTCTGATGGAATAAATTCCGAATCGGTCTCGGGCTCGGGAGTGTCTGAAGATAATGTAAATAATATAAATAATAAATAACAAATTTAAAATTTTTTAAATGTAAATAATTAGTAAAAGACAAGTATTAAAAATGTAAATAATAAACAAAAAAATTAGTATTTGAAAATAAAATGTTTAAAAGTTTTTGAACTTACCAATTAATAAATTTAATCCAGAGAAATCTAGAGTGTCAGCAGACTCCTCATCACTACTGTCGAAAAGTATGTAGTTGGGTACAGCTTTCTTATGACCTACAATAAAGAAAAGAATATATAATAATAAATGATAATGATAATAATAATAATAGAATTTCTTACGACGTATTGGTGTGTCTTCTTCTGATTATTCCGCTCCCCGCTTTGAAGCTTGAGGAATCTTGACTGGTTGAGGAATCTTGACTGGTTCTTCAGAGACAAAAGGAACAATTTTTGAAATATTAATAATGATAATATAAATAATAATAATAATAAAATAATAATATAATGTACAAATGCAAACCTAACATACCTTGCGTATGAATAATCCGCTAACAACCTGAAAATTCCCTACTTATCAAAGGTAAAGTAGCTAACAGGTCATACAATATTCGATATGTTCCATCTTTTCCAGCATATCAGCAACAGGTAAAGCCGTATTATCTAACAAAATCCCTTAACAAAGTGACCAATCTATCAAAGATACCAGCATCTTGAACTATGAATTGACACTATCTTCATCAAAGTGTCACGCGTTTCGAGTATAACATCATTTGAACTATGAATAAACGTAGACATTAGCAAAAATTTTGGGGCAAACCTAACATTACGCAACAAAAACTTATCCTAGGCTCACGTTTCTAACACATCACCGTCAGTTAACACAGTAATATCCTCCAAAACTCATCATTTCTCTAACAAATCAGTGTCAATTTCACATTGTCATAGTAATATTTAACATAACGTATCTAACTTACGAATAAACAGTTTTCATTAACCGAGAGTATCTAAAGCAACACATCACCTCCCGAGAGAAACCCCAAGGGGATGAGCCCCTTGAAGGGGTGTGAATCCTGAGAGGGGGATCACCCCGAAGGGATGTAAGCGGGCATTACCCCTTCTTCGCAGGGTAATTAATTAAGTGGTGAAAAAGAAAGTTAAATTATAATATACTTGTTTCAGTTACAGGTATGTGGTGGAACGCTTTATGTAAAAGAGGCAATGTTAATTCGGTATCTGTATAGTCCTTTTTATGTATTTCAGTTTTTTAATTTGTTGTTTTTTTTCTTCCTTTTTTTATAGGAATGGTTTCAAATAAAAGTTTAGTTTATGATATTGAATTTTAATGAAAGCAAATGATTTAATATTTTTATATTGAATTAATATTATTGTATTGCTATATGGAATTATGGTAGCTATTCATTTTTAATTGACTGCTGTGTTTAATAAGTTTAAGAAAGAATTTGATGATTAACAGAGGTTCCATTCATATTCAGAATATTAAAGAAAGGATGATTTTAATAAAGACAGACTCTATAACTTTATTGACTCAATGACTTACATACTGTTATTTACTTCATACTTTAAAGAAAAAGCCAATCAATCTATACTTGTCAAGATAACAGTTTTTTAAAGGTAATTATCTTATATAAGATTTCATATTTGTTATTAATATTTAACTCATATATATATATATATATATATATATATATATATATATATATATATATATATATATATATATATATATATATATATATATATATATATATACCCGATTATCAAGTGGATGCTGAATATTTGAGCATTTCTTTAAAAAACGCACAAGTCCTTTTCATTGGGATTTACTGGTAAATCAGTCCAAATTTTTCTCAATTTCTTTTCTTTGATCTCTCTTTTTTTTATTTGTGAGACGAATTGGTATCCCAAGAAAATGTTGGTCGTTTTCCGTACAATTCTTGAAATTGACTTGTTTAAGTTTTTCTGAGGGTATACGAAAATTTCTAAAATTATAATTCAAATAAACAATTTTGTTCCTTTTCTTAAATCATCACTCATTAAATCATAATATACATTATCTCATTCTTTAAAGGTATTGTTTACGCTGAATCCAAATCTGATTTCAATTTTATTTTTAGTACATTGTTGTATACACACAATGGTTTTGATATTTTTAAATGCTTTTTATACTTTAAAATTTGAGTCAGGTAAACAACATAATAATATTCCTTATTTAAATTGGTTATAAACAAATATATATATTTCTTTATTAAAAAAATTGATTTGAATTATCTACTTTACATTTTGGTTATTTTAATAAACCATGCTACAACATTCATCAATCGTTTGACAGGTTTTCATTCTAATAGTATCTGAATTTCTTTTAGAAAGTTAATTATTGTGTACGTACCTAAAAAAATCCATATATTAGGGTGGGCAGCTCCAATCGTTTTCTTGAGCTGATTGTGAAAGCTCGTTACAGCGTATTTGTCTATCTACTGTTATAAACGCTGATGTAATTGAAGGTCCCACACTTCCACCCATACTCTTTTTTTTATGTAGAATAAATTATGTAGCTAAAATGATTTAGAGTTGATAATTAATATCTTCACACACAATATGATTTTTAATTAAAGTAATACTATAAGAAAGTTTCTTTTCAAGGTATTTTGAAAACTAAGTTAAATATTAAAGCGGAAACAAAGTAGATAAAACGTTACTTACATTTTTTTATAACATTATTTAATTATTCAATTATTTATTAATTCTTCAACAACTTGGAATAAATTGTTCCGAAAGGAATGGAACTGATAAAACAAGATGAAGGTAGTTTTAAATCTTTTTATTCAATCATACTTTTTTTTTTTCACGGAGGATATTTAAGGAATGAAATTTGTTTATAGATTATATATATATATTATTAATAAAGCCAGAAGCAAGAAAACACAAAAAAATATTATATATATATATATATATATAATATATATATATATATATATATATATATATATAATATATATATATATATATATATCAATAACCCACCTTATTTCCCACATTCGTGTTAGTTAAGGCATTCACATGCACTGGAAACATAAATCAGAAGAATATGACGCCACTAAGAAATCTAGCCTTACCGCCCCCTTTTTCACAAGTGAAAAATTCGTCGCATTCAACATTTCAACCTAGGGTTCACGTGACTCACGGAAAATCTCTATAGCATCTGTCAATGTATTGGTTCATCCACTTAGCCAGCTACGCCACAACTATACCCCCTCAATAACCATTCTTTCATATTATGCACCTTTATTCTCGCCTCATCCAAACTCACATTTTTGCGTATATCTTAGTGACATATATAGATCTATATTATATATATAAATATATTATATATAATATACTATATTATATATATTTAATATATATATTATATGTTTAGGTCATATTATATTTATGTCATTTGAATGTTAGGCCATTATAAATTATCTTTTAATTGTTTTTCCTTATATCAAAAATATTAAAATTGCATACTTATTTTTTCTTTTTTAGTTTTTTAAAAAATTATAACGCAATTAAGCCTGTTTGATTCACTTAACAATTCATTCTGTCTTGGATCACCAAACCAAATATCCGCATAATTTAAGTAGGATAGGGCACCTCATACCTCCATTCTCCATCATTCTAACTACCCATCTTAATTCTTTCATAAACCCCATCCATATTTACAAATTGAATATATAGTATATATATATATATATATATAATTATATTATATATATATATATATATATATATATATTATTAAATATATATATATATATATATATAGATATATATATATATATATATATATTATATATATATATATAATATATTATAACCTACCTTAAATAATTAAATTCATTGTTGCATTTACGAATGAGACCTATGAAAGAATTATCAATAATTACTCTGACTGACGATTATGTGCATATAGCTAACAGCGAGGCAAATTCTTCCAAGCTATTATTTCGTGCGCTGAAAGTTTCGTAGAGAAAAGGTATAAATTAATTAAACTGTTCGCTGTAAACTGGCTCTCGTGTAAGCCAGCGGGCGTATCTCTTGTATGGACTGACCCGTCAACCTGCCATGGAAAACAACCGGACCGATCAGCATGTCGATCATACCGCACCACACATTCACTGAAACCGTCTTTGGAAATGCGTTCGCACTGTACCGTGTGGATTGTCTTGCTACCATAGATGCGCGTTGCGTGTGTTGTTGATCCCACGACGGGTGAATGTAGCTTCGTCTGTATACAATACATATTGCAGTACGGCACGATTAGCAAGTATCCACCTACACAATTCGAGATGAGCATGACTGTCGCCTTCATGCAGTAATTGCACAGTCTGTATATGAAAGGGGTACATGTGGTCTCGACGTAGTGTTCGTGCAATAACCAAACGTGCATATATTCGGCGTGTGCTTGTTGTTGGGCTACGATGATCTATCAGATCTAATACATTGTTTTTTTTCAGTTTGTCAACTTCTTCAAGGTCGTTCTGTTGATTGAGATCCTTTTTCATTTTATCTATCAGATCTAATACATTGTTTTTTTTCAGTTTGTCAACTTCTTCAAGGTCGTTCTGTTGATTGAGATCCTTTTTCATTTTATCTATCAAATCTAATACATTGTTTTTTTTCAGTTTGTCAACTTCTTCAAAGTCGTTCTGTAGATTGAAATCCTTTTCCATTTTGTTTATCAGATCTAATACAATTTGTTTTTTTTCAGTTTGTCAACTTCTACAAGTTCGTTCTGTATATTGAGATCCTTTTCCATTATATCTATTAGATGTAATACATATTGTTTTATCAATTTGTTTTTTCAGTTTGTTCTGTAGATTGAGCTCTTCTGCACTTTCATTTTCAGTGTCAAAATTGATTTCATCAAGATTACACATTATCGAAAATAAGCTATCACGCTTTAACTCTTCAAGTTAAAAGAACATCTGAACTTGTTTGTATATATATATATATTATTAACTATTATTTATTATATATATAATATATATAATATATATATATAGTATAGTTTATATATATAATATATATATATAATAATATATAACAAAGTGAATCTTTTTTCGCTCAAGAAGACCTCTAACTGATATCATTTATTAAGGTAAAACAGTTTAATAGATCTGTATTCAAGACTCTATCCACAAATCCTCATACACACCCTTTTTTTATGTTATTCTTTTCTTTATAAATTATGCACATTGAAAACAATAAATTTTATAAACAATCACTGGACATAAATAATAAAACTACATGTATGCAAGCTTGCGAACGGGATTACAGCGAGATAAAAAGTCCAAATTCAAGCAATCTAAAAAAATAAAAAAATAAAAACATTTTTAAATCTTTCTCTACTCCCCCCCTCTCTTTCCTTCCACATAATATTTTACTCCTTTCACATCCACTCTACTCTTAGTAAAAACATCTGCTAACTAATTTCTTGTATTCACCCATTCACCCTTTGAAAAACTTTCTTCCATCATCCACTTGATCCAAGTTACATCTTCTGTAGGCATTTACTCATCACTTGCGTTACTGTATTTTTTAATATCCTACTACCTGTATACACTATCACATCGAATCTATCACCACCAACAATTTCATTCCAACTTTCTTCAAGATATATCACTACTCGTCGTATTCCTTCAATAAAAGTAATCGCTTCAGCCTCAATTGTAGATCTTGCAACCCTGCTCATGCACCTCGTTTTCCACGCAATCGGACATCTATTTCCTTTTGTCTTTCTGTGGACTCGTACAACCTTCCATACCATAAGAAGCATCAGTATAAACCTCTACATGAATCTTACCTTCTAATTTACTCAACCATATACCCATATCATTCTCTTTACTCCTTTTAATCACATTTATAAGTTTGTTCGTTTCTTCCACCTTTCCCCCTTTGAAGAACTAACTTCTATCACTTACGTTTTTCTTGTTTGTCCACTTAACCAATTCATCGGTCCAGGATCATTTTCTCATATTCGAATTAGAAATGTTTTTTTTTTCTTAAACCACTAGGTGCTTCTGTTATCACCTCAAGTATTACAAGCTGTTGGTGGTGTACGCCTCCAATAAAACTGGTGACGACCGCATATGCATTTTTTTTTTTTTTTGCAATTTGTTTTGCATTCGTTAGAATCCATTCAGATAATCGTCGGTACAAGTACATTTTATGTGAAGTATTTCGTTCTTTGACTTAGGTTCCTAAAACCATCTGAATTAAACTTCAGACGGTTGCAACTTGATCATGCTTACTCAGTATATTGATTATATGCATATATAATAATATAGCAACAAATAGGAAAAAATATCAATTCGGTATAACAGTCAAATAGTTTATCATATAGTACTACGAATTAGTATGAGCATTCGCCAATGCTGATACATATATATAGAATATATGCATATATAGAATATATGCATATATTGAAATGCAATTTAGGTGGTAAGCAATTTGAATATTGCTGACTACAAATTTTAACTTGTTAGTACGACGTATTATCAAGGTATACTCAAAAAAATAAGTGGTTGAAAATTTTAACTATAAATTATGTTTAAAACGCAAACAACAATTCGTAGATGTACCTCAGTATATAACAATATACTATGGTTAATACTAACCAAGAAATGTGGTAACTGAACCAATGAATATTGTTAAAAACTTTATCAACCATGTTGCTTGGTTGTTAAAATCAGAGGTTTATAGAAATGGTAAAACTAACCAAGCAACATGGTTGATAAAGTTTTTAACAATATTCATTGGTTCAGTTACCACATTTCTTGGTTAGTATTAACCATAGTATATTGTTATATACTGAGGTACATCTACGAATTGTTGTTTGCGTTTTAAACATAATTTATAGTTAAAATTTTCAACCACTTATTTTTTTGAGTATACCTTGATAATACGTCGTACTAACAAGTTAAAATTTGTAGTCAGCAATATTCAAATTGCTTACCACCTAAATTGCATTTCAATATATGCATATATTCTATATATGCATATATTCTATATATATGTATCAGCATTGGCGAATGCTCATACTAATTCGTAGTACTATATGATAAACTATTTGACTGTTATACCGAATTGATATTTTTTCCTATTTGTTGCTATATTATTATATATGCATATAATCAATATACTGAGTAAGCATGATCAAGTTGCAACCGTCTGAAGTTTAATTCAGATGGTTTTAGGAACCTAAGTCAAAGAACGAAATACTTCACATAAAATGTACTTGTACCGACGATTATCTGAATGGATTCTAACGAATGCAAAACAAATTGCAAAAAAAAAAAAAAATGCATATGCGGTCGTCACCAGTTTTATTGGAGGCGTACACCACCAACAGCTTGTAATACTTGAGGTGATAACAGAAGCACCTAGTGGTTTAAGAAAAAAAAAACATTTCTAATTCGAATATGAGAAAATGATCCTGGACCGATGAATTGGTTAAGTGGACAAACAAGAAAAACGTAAGTGATAGAAGTTAGTTCTTCAAAGGGGGAAAGGTGGAAGAAACGAACAAACTTATAAATGTGATTAAAAGGAGTAAAGAGAATGATATGGGTATATGGTTGAGTAAATTAGAAGGTAAGATTCATGTAGAGGTTTATACTGATGCTTCTTATGGTATGGAAGGTTGTACGAGTCCACAGAAAGACAAAAGGAAATAGATGTCCGATTGCGTGGAAAACGAGGTGCATGAGCAGGGTTGCAATATCTACAATTGAGGCTGAAGCGATTACTTTTATTGAAGGAATACGACGAGTAGTGATATATCTTGAAGAAAGTTGGAATGAAATTGTTGGTGGTGATAGATTCGATGTGATAGTGTATACAGGTAGTAGGATATTAAAAAATACAGTAACGCAAGTGATGAGTAAATGCCTACAGAAGATGTAACTTGGATCAAGTGGATGATGGAAGAAAGTTTTTCAAAGGGTGAATGGGTGAATACAAGAAATTAGTTAGCAGATGTTTTTACTAAGAGTAGAGTGGATGTGAAAGGAGTAAAATATTATGTGGAAGGAAAGAGAGGGGGGGAGTAGAGAAAGATTTAAAAATGTTTTTATTTTTTTATTTTTTTAGATTGCTTGAATTTGGACTTTTTATCTCGCTGTAATCCCGTTCGCAAGCTTGCATAATTGTAGTTTTTATTTTGTCGCAGTGATGATTTATAAAATTTATTGTTTTCAATGTGCAAATATAGAAAGAAAAGATAACATAAAAAAGGGTGTGTAGAAAGTCTATAACCTGATTTATTGAGGTAGCAACTTTTCTTATATACTTCCACATATTTCTTCTATTTTATGGCATCTGAGTGTGTTAATATTTTATATATATATATATACTGATATAGTATATATATATTTTATATATAATATATATATATATGATATTATATATATATAATTATATATATATATATTTTTAGTTCGGAATGTTCTTTTACCTGAAGAGTTCCAGATGAGCTATATTTTCGATAATGTGTAAGTCTGATGAAATACCATTTTGACATCTTGAAATTGGTATTACAGAAGAGCTCAATCTACAGAACAAACTGAAAAAAAACAAATTGATAAAACAATATGTATTACATCTAATAGATATAATGGAAAAGGATCTCAATATACAGAACGAACTTGTAGAAGTTGACAAACTGAAAAAAAACAAATTGTATTAGATCTGATAAACAAAATGGAAAAGGATTTCAATCTACAGAACGACTTTGAAGAAGTTGACAAACTGAAAAAAAACAATGTATTAGATTTGATAGATAAAATGAAAAAGGATCTCAATCAACAGAACGACCTTGAAGAAGTTGACAAACTGAAAAAAAACAATGTATTAGATCTGATAGATAAAATGAAAAAGGATCTCAATCAACAGAACGACCTTGAAGAAGTTGACAAACTGAAAAAAAACAATGTATTAGATCTGATAGATCATCGTAGCCCAACAACAAGCACACGCCGAATATATGCACGTTTGGTTATTGCACGAACACTACGTCGAGACCACATGTACCCCTTTCATATACAGACTGTGCAATTACTGCATTGAAGGCGACCAGTCTGCTCATCTCGAAATTGTGTAGGTGGATTTTTGGCTATCGTGTCTCTCTTCCTGTATGCAATGTTTGTAGTAGAGACGAAGCTACATTCACCCCTCCGTGTGGGCAACGAGTTACACGCAAACGCGATCGTATAAGGTAGCAAGACAATCACACGGATACAGTCGAATATCGAATTTCCAAAGACGGTTCAGTGGATGTGTTGAGTGCGGTTATGATTCGACCCATTGTGATCGGTCGGTTGTTTTCTATGCATTTTTGTTGACAGGTGCCAGGTATCTCGCAGTCCAACTAGAGAACGTCCCGTTGGCTCAACGGCAGAAGCATGTATACGAGCGAACAGTTAATTTTTTATAACTTTTCTCTTAAGAACCTTCAGCGTTTTTTTATAGATGGCAAGAATTGCTCCGCGTTGGCTTATATGCACATATGTTCGAGGCGAGCAGAGTTAAAATAATTAATATCTAATTTGAAGCAACAATGATTTAATTATTTAAGGTAGGTTTATATATATATATAATAATATTATATTATATTATAATATATATATATAGTATATATAATATATATATAGTATATGATATTATATATTTTATAGTAATATTATAATATATATAATTAATATATATATATATACTATATATATATATTCATTTGTATATGGATGAGGGTAGTTATTGAAAGCATAGAAGATGGGTGGGTAGTGTTAGAATGTGAGAATGGGTAGTGGAGGTGCCTATATTTATGCGGTTATATGTGTTTGTTTTTTATGTGGTATACGTGAATTGGTTAATGACAACGGGCTTATTGGCGTTATAGATTTTTTTAAAAACTAAAGAAAAAAAGTCTGAATTTAAATATTCAATATAAGGGAAAAAAAATTATCATTACCCTACCTAATTATGATAAAAAGAATAAATTAAATGACATAAAAATATGACATACATATATATATATATACATATATTATATATATAGTAATATTATATATATATATATATATATTTTATATATATATAGTCAGTAAAGGAATGATTGATTTAGAAATGGGAGTTTGCAGAGGCGAGAAGAAGATAATAGTGAATGCGGGGTTTTTGTGAGGTTGTGGCGTAGCTGGAGTAGGGTATGACCATATTGCAGATCTTTAAGATTTTCCGTTGTAGTACGTGAAGCTAGTTGAAGTTATGATGGAACGAATTCTTCACTGGGGGAGAACTAAAGTGGGTACAGGTTGAGATTTCTTTTAGTGGCGTATATTTTGATTTTATGTTCCCAGTCATGTGGGAATCTTACCTACTTTGTGAAATAAGAGTGGTGTTAATTTATATTATTATTTATATATATTATATATATATATATAATATCTATATTATATATATATATATATTATATATTATATATATAATATAAATAAGTGGCATTACAGACCAGTAGTAACAACTCTCTTGATAAAAGTTATCTCGTATATGTTATGAAAAAAGAATTAAATCAAGTTCCCTGCATATCCGGTCATTACTTTTACATCTATTAAATTCTACGATGAAGAATTAATTAATAATTAGTTATTAGGTGACATGGAATAAAAGAAATGTAAGTAACGTTTTATCTACTTTGTTTCCTACTTAATTATTTATTGTTTAAATATTGAATAAACACCCTTTAGTATTCTTTAATTAAAAATACATATTTGTTGAATATATAATTATCAATCTAAAAGTATTCGAGTACTATAATTTTATATAAAAGAGTATGGGGTGGAAGGTGTGGGACTATCAATAAATAGGTTTAAAACGAGTAGAAATAGAGCAAATAGCATGTAGGAAGCTTCACAATTCAGCTCCAAGAAAAAGATTGGAGAGCCACCTAATATATGATTTTTTAGGTGCGATACCCTACTATTACTTTCTAAAAAGAAATTAGTACTATTAGAATTGAAACTGTTCAAGAATTGTGAATGTTGTAGCGATGGTTTATTAAAATAAGCCAAAAATGTATAATTAAATTATTTTTTTAAAAAAATATTATATTTGTTTATACCCAATTTAATAAGGTATATTATGTTGTTTACCTGTCTCAAATTAAAAAGTTATAAAAGCATTTAAAAAATATAAAAACAGTTTTTTTTATTAAACAAGTTCTAAAAAAAAAATCTGAGAATCAGATTTTGATTTAGTGAACAGGCCTTATTTTGAATGGTATATTTATATTTAATGAGTGATGATTTAAGAAAGAACAAATTGTTTATTTAATTATAATTTTAGAAATTTTCGTATACCCTCAGAAAAACTTAAACAAGTCAATTACAAGAATTGTACGAAAACGACACATGTTTCTTTGGGATACAAATTCGTCTCATACAAAAAAAAAGAAGGAGAGAGATCAAAGAAAAGAATAGAGAAAAAGTAGAAAGAGATACCAGTAAATCCCAATGAAAAGGAACTTGTGCGTTTTTTAATGAAATGTCAAAATTATTCAATTGATATCGGGTTATATATATTTTATATATATATATATATATATTAATATTATATTTCTATATATATTATATATATATATATATATAATATATATTATATAGTTTATGTTAAATATTAACAACAAATATGAAATCTTATATAAGATAATTTTTTAAAAAAACTGTTATTTTTTTGACAAGTATAGATGATGTGGCTTTTCTTTAAGTATGAAGTACATGAAAACAGATATGATAGTAAGTCAATGGTCATAAGTATAGAGTCTTTATAATACCTTTCTCTTAATATTCTGATAGGAATGTAATCTCTGTTAATATCAAAATGTTTTCTTTAACTTAATTAAAACAGCAGTCCAATTAAAAATGATAGGTACATATCATATATAGCAATACAATAATATTTAATTCAATTAAAATATTTACAATCATTTGCTTTCATTATATTTCAATATCAAAACTAACTTTTATTTGAAACCATTCCTATTAAAGGAAGAAAAAAAAAAAAACAAATTAAAAACTGAAATACATAAAAAGGTTACCGAGAGCGAAATTAACTATTGGGGCTATTTACTAAAGCGGTTCCACAAGACGTGTAACTGAAACAAGTATATATAAATTTACTTTTTCTTTTTCACACTTAACTTACACAGATGGTATTTTAGGGTAATGCCGCTATACAACCCCTTCGGGTGATCCCCTCTCAGGATTAACCCTTTCAAGGGGCTCATCCCCTGGGTTTCTTCGGGAGGTGATGGTGTTGCTTTAGAGAATCTTCGGTAATTGAAAACTTTTTATTCGAAGTTAGATAGTTATGTTAAATATTACTAGACAGTGTGAAAATTACAACTGATTTGTTAGAGAAATGATGAGTTTGGAGATATTACTGTGTTAACTGACGAGTGATTGTGTTGAAAGTGAGCTTATGGTGATAAGTTTTTGTGTGTGGGTTGCCGAGTTGGTTTGCCCCAAAATTTTTTTTCTAGTCAACGTTTATTCATGTTTTAAAATGCGTGACACTTGTGGAAAGATTAGTGTATTCGTAGTTTACGATAAGTGGATTCTTAGATAGATTGGTCAACTTTGTTAAGGGATTTTGATTAAGATAATACGCTGTTATCCTTGTGTGATATGCTGAAAGTAGGGAACATATCGAATATGTATGGACTTTAGCACTTTACTTTTTGATGTTAGAGGATGAGGAGCAACGAGTGCCCAGAAGTATTGGAAATGGATACCGGAGTGGAAGAAGGGTTGTCGGAAGAAAAGTGTAGATGTACGACAAAAGGAGGCGGCTTGGATGATGGGTGAAGAGAGTAAGGACGTCCGAGGATTGTTAGAGGCGTTTGAGATGTGGATGGACAGAAGACTTTGCGAGTTTCGTGCAAAAACGACAGATGCATGAATCTATGGAATTATGGAGAAAGAGGTTATATATATTTATATAATAATATTATTTATAATATTATATATAATAGTATATATATAAATATATATTATATATATATATATTTATATATATATATTATATATATATATATATTATATATATATATTTGGTATATTTTGAAGCAAAGCATATATTTAACAGAATTTTAATTTATTTATTTCTAATATTTTATCAGTGAGTGTCATAAAATTGCTTTAGTGATTGATTTTATTATATTAATAGATTCGGTATGTTATATTGGGATATTTACCAAGATATAAAAAAAAAAGAATATGAAGACAAAGGGAAGAATTTCGTCTGTCAGTTTTAATGGTTATCGTTACCGGTATCACCTGTTCTACGAGAATCTTAGTTTTCTATTTAAGTCATTATTTAATAGGTTTTAATTTTCTCTGTTGAATAAAACGACGGTATGATGACAATAGCATCTTGAGGGCTGTTTGCCAATTTTCAGAACTCGTTCCAGGTTCATTGGTAAGATAGTTTATTGTTCATGAATCCGTCACAATATAATTATAGTATAGGATATATATATATATTATATATATTATATATATAGTATATATATATAATATTTATATATATATATATATATATATATATATATACTATTGTATTAATATCCGTTTTTCAAATATATATATATAAACATGTGAATACAAGATTGTAGAATATATATAATATATATATAATAACATTTTTTTAATTTTAATTTATATAATTAGAGATCTTAGAAAGACATCCAAAGTTATCAAATGCTTATTTTTTATTTTTGTTGGTGTTGTCAATTATATGCTCGGTTCTACGTAAATAGTATATTTTTCAAGACATGGGATATAAATGTTAATGCGTTAGGATTTTCATTCAAAGTTATTGTATAATTTAATATTTATATTTTATTATTGTTTCTATTTCATTGGTATGAAGGTTTGCTATCGTAATTAATATTGTGTTGATTTAGTAATTAAATAAATTTGATGACAAATCAAAAAAAGCTTCTTATAAAATATTATTTTTGTATTCAAGATTTTTGAAAGAATATTAGTATTATTTAATAAATAATTGTATAGATATTGTTTGTTTAATTTATTCAACTATCTTTATTTTGATTGTGCATTGTAATATTTTGTTGTTGACCTAATGCTAAAACAACCCCTTTTTTGATACTTTTCATTTATCGCATAAGTTGTAGTCAGTTCTACTTTGATCTGCGAAGAGTTTCTGGATCATCAATTATTATACTATTGTGGTTTTAAGAAACAGTTACTATCAACAGAGTGGCGAAAACATTTATGTACTTGTGTGGCATCAAGTGGGGGCTGGCCGAGTTCAATTCAAGTAAAATAAGTAAGTTTATGACGTTCACAATAGACTCATTAAATTTTGTAATGAATGTCGGGTAATACCGTTAAAAGGATTGTAATAGCGTTAAAAGGAGTTTTCACTACTCTCAAAAGAGTATCTTGATCATGTAAAAATTTTAATAGTTTCTACAAAGTATTGTTATATATAAATTATGTTATAATTATCATTTCCATTCCTATGAGGTATTTATTTTAAATATTTATTGATAATTTATTTTTAGTAACTAATTCCATTATGGTATTTTTGTTTTTTTTTTTTGATAAGTTCTTATAAGACCTAAGTAAATCCGTTATTAGAATGATTGACACTTTTATATAAATTGTTTTTATTGTCCAAAAATTATAAATTTAAAGATATTTGACTATTTTAAATAGATTGGACAAACCGAAAAATTGAGCAAAGTTATCCCTACAACAAATTTTGGGTTTTCGAAATTTTATGCGTTCCGCTCGCTTGGCATTATCCTTCGAAAACAAACTTCTACGATATTTGCAAATTTGTCAATTGCAGATATACTATATATATTATATTATATATATATATATATTATATATATTATATATAATATAATTATATATATATATTTATTTATAAATATATTATATATATATAATATTTATATATATGAAACGGTATATTTTTAATTAACACTCGAGTTGGGGCTAAATTTTGAAAATAGCTCGATATTTTACGTTGAGTAAAAGGTTTATTTTCGTCACTACGTGCTTAATGTGTATTATATTTACGTCATGGCAAGTAACGAAGCTCTTCTAGAATTATGTAAGGGGTTAGGCTTGATGGGAGTGGAAGCCGCTAACTTTTGTAGGGAGGAGAGCATGAGAGAAAGAGAAGCTTTAAAAGATAGAGATAGAGGAACGGAAAATCCAAGAAGAATTGGAAGAACGAAAGATTGAGGCTGACATCCAAAAACGTAAAATTAACATGGAAGCAGAGGCTGACGGACGAAAGATTAATGCAGAAGCTGAAAAACGTAGAGCTAAATTTGAGGCTGAAAGGGGTGATACAAATGAAATTAGACGCAGAAGAGCGTCAACGTCAACATGACGAGAAAGTCAAAAACATAGAAGAGTATATTAGTCTGTTTGAAAAGATAGCCATAGCCATAGTCTACTCTTCCTTCAGAATAGGTTGGATATACGAGATATTCTGACACTAAAGAAAAACACGGTATTTTTCCTGTAAACACATGTATAAACCTTTTAACTCTGAGTGACAGTTATTGTGATTTAACCGACAGATTAAGCAGACTTTTCTTCTCGGGAAATGCTACGGTCAATAAATAATAATACTAAAAAATCATTTTTAATATTAACGGAGCTGTTTTCTCTAGGTCTTTCATGGAACGTTCACGTCGGTTCTTATTCTGAAAAGGTCTCTTTAAGGTCATGGTTTCAGAGCATATTTTTTTTTTACTTTTAGGCAAAAATTAGATTAAGGATAAGTTTTTAATAACACTAATTATTTATCACCACTGTATCAAACTAAATTCAATTTGATCAAAATAATAAATCTACTATAAAATAATAAATATTTTCCATAAATAAACCAATGTTAACAATTTTTTTACGACCTACAGAATTATATAACTGTATATATAGCTAATATATCTAATCATCACCACCCAATTGTATCAACAGCAACATTCGTTATTCGAGAAAAAAAATTTTTTTTTGGCGAGCACCATCAACACTCTGAAATTAAGTTTTCTTCCAGTGCCTTCTTTGGTCCTTATCATTCTCCGGATGAATTTTATAACTATACTTTCAAACGTGACAAATTGTATTCGATAATAATTTTTATAAACAAAGTTATTACAAAAATTGATTCATTCCATTAGGCTGCAAGTGGGATAATAATTCTGGTGTTTTATAAATTTAACAATGATAAGGAAAATGAAGACAATACCAAATCAAAAAGTACAATGTTATTTAATTATTATTATTATTACTATTAAATTTTACGGGGCTCAAATTAATAAGCACTAATTTTTTACTTTATTCTATATTTTATTTTACTCTATTTAGATTTTATTCACTGGTCCCACCCATATTATTCCAATTCCCTTTAATTTACCATGACATTTGTTTACATATTTATTTTAACATTTATTCTTGTTTTTCATTTAATAACATCTTTTACTATTCTAGATTTATGATAATTACAACCATACTCTGTAAAATGATTAATTAGCCCAAAACATTTCAAGTTTTTCCTTTACAAAAGTTTTTTTTGTCACTTTTAATGATAATCCTAACTTTTTAATGCCATGCCAATGATAATCAGTATTAAATTCTCAAAAATAGAAAATAATAACTTGATAATAAAAATGAGATACCCTATTATATCACATGCAAGAGAAGGCAATATGAATTATATACTAAAAAATTAACCAACATTTCTGGCAATTAATTTCACTCATTTTCATTCGAAGCAAACGCTTTGTCCTTGGTCTGTAACTCTTCATAACTATTTCCTAGCAGAGTTTATTCATTTTTTATAGTTCATTTTCTTTATTTCAGAACCTAACGAATGTGGAATAAGAGAAAAAGCAAAGCAAAATGATTACTGAATAGTAAACGGCTATGTCCATTTTGCTGATTAAAACGAACAAAAATTAACGTGGCATATTTCTATGAAGCACAAATCAGAGCCTGATATTATGTTTCAAAACTTCGTAGATGCAAAAGAATACATTACTTCTCTTTATTTAAAAAAAAAGGCATAGAAAGCTATCAGAGAGCTTAAAAACTACTGGAAAACCGACATTTTTTAAAAGAGCTAATAATAAAGGTCCGTATGTTAAGTGTATTGGCTGTGCTGGATTTTCTAGCAAATATTCAATAAGTAAACATCTCGGCTGTAAAGATTCCACTACAAAGAAATCAAGGCTTCGATATAATTCTGTTACATTGTAGAAAATTGGGAAGTTATTAAAATGAGAAACTATAATGTGCTAGAATATGTTAGCATGAGTAATCGAAAAGGTTAAAAATAAAGTAGGAAACAAGAATATTATCATTATTTTTAATTTTATTATATATATATTATTATAATTATTTTTATTATTATTTAGGATTCACCTTCAGCAAGAGGGTGCAGTTTGAAGAGAATATCTTTAACTAGAAAAACCTTTAAAAAGTTAAAATATGCCAGAGCACCGCAACACCGCGAGTAGAGCCTCAAGAATTGCTATAATCCTCGGAAACCATGAGAATCGATCCATCGACCATCAAAGCAAATAATTTCATACCAAAATAAGCCGAATACAATGAAAAACAAAAATCATTAAGTACACTTAAAGTATACTTAACCCAAAACGCCGGTCGATATGTGCACAATACTACTAGAAAAAGGGTCTCTAATCCGATTTATACAACAGATTTAGAACCTAAATCGGTGCGGAAACGGCTCCGGTGATGCGGTGCTCATCCTAGCCCAGCCTTCTAGCTCTTGGTTCATGTTTGGTGTCAAACCCTATATATTTTGAGGGTTTCCGAGTGGATCGGGTGCATCACTGATGCCCTTGCGTGTTGTTCCTTACCACTCCGCCTCGTTCTGTGGTGCTCACTAAACCAGACTGGAAATTTGTGTTTGGTGTCAAATTATAAGTACCCGGACCTGGGGATTCGTTTTCCGGGGTCAGCACCACGATTGGAGCCACCCATAAGGTGTTCCGCGCCGCACCACCTGCCGCGCGCAGACACAAACAAATACTTTTTTAGGAGTCGTTAGATGACGGCATACCCTTCTCCGAGTTAATATATTTATTTATATATGTATTTAAAAGTTCTATAGGAGGAACCTAGAGTTGAACCAAGGTTATTTATACCGCCCTCTGAAGGGGGGCGATAACGAGATTCCAGTGGGGCGGTAAGGGGGACGGTATTGAGGAGGGGGCGGTAAAGGAGGAAATTAAAAAATAAAATGAATTGTATATATATATATTATTATATATATATATATATATATATATTATATATATATATAGATATTATATATATATTGTGTGTGTTGTGGGTGTGTTGTTGTTTGGAGTTACAAAGCTCTCCCTAGTGAAAATACATAAATTTATTTTACAATTCAAAAAGTCTCCTGCATATATTTCCTTTAAAAGTAAATGAATAATAGTTTTGAAAGGTATATGTTAGCCATGGGGAGTGGCGTTGAATGGGAGACTGCATTGCCTTCCTTATATTTTGTAATTAAGAAGTTATTTTCATCTTGAGACGATACAGCCACAAAGTTTTACTGAGGGACATTTCGCAAAAGGGAAATGACCAAATAAATAATGTTTATAAATATATATATTTTTATATTATTCAGTCTTTAGTCTTAGTTTATTATAGGTTGCTACATGCTATTTTCCATTGCAGAAGTGAATAGTAGAAGTTACATATAAATATAAATTATTACATGTTCATGAGCAAATTTGAAATTAGTGAATAAACGAAAAGTTTAATCATCGATATTAAAACGAATAGAATTATAAGTGCAGCTGAGAAATTTTTTGGTGAAATGTAAAAATAAAGTTGCAGATAGAATAGAACCTTGTGGAACTTCCAAAATTTACAGAAAATAAGGAATAGGTCTCCTTATCAACAAGTAGCTATATAAACGATCTGAGGTGAAACCAGACGTGAGTAAGCTAAAAGAAAATTAAATTATTGCAATTATCTTAATAAAGGTGAAGAAATTCTTTTTCTTTACACATTGCTTTAACTCGTCAAACCAAATCAGAGAAGCCTCCTTGGGAGCTTCTGATAGGCAAAAAAGAATATTATGAAGTGTAACGATACCCTGTTGGGCATAAGTTATATAATTTCACCATATTTTCTGTACTGTAAAAATGTTTTATTGAATTTCACAACTTTATATATATATATATATATATATATATTATATATTATTATAATATATAATATATATATATATATATATTATATATTATATTATATATATATATATGTATATATATATATAATATATATAATATATATAATATTATATTATATTATTTATATATATAATATATATATATATACTATATATATTATATAAGTATATATATATATATATTTTTCAATAAAAGAAGAATTAAAGGTCGATTTGATTGTAAATGGGCTTAAGTTTTCATTTAACAATATTATTATCATTGCTATTATTTATGGAAAAATGCATATTATTTTATAATTGACATTGATTAGTTACTTTTTTCACAAATTACTTGTCTTTGGAATAGCTGCTGTGATTCTTTACTTGTCTTCAGAAGATTTTTCCCGATGATTGCATCGAATTTTTTTTTTATACTCTATACAGTATATTAAGAATCTTACCCACCCTGTATGGTGTTGTGATTTGAGTGCTTCTCGGTTATGGTGGATTAGCTTAAGAAAGATGTCCCTTCTTTGCTGACTCCCCTTGATCCTCGTCTTCCTTTGCTGAGTGACATTGAGCCTTTCTGCTATAGTTTCATGTTTGTGGTTCGCCTCTTTCCAGCACATGTCTTGCGAAAATTCTTCATTATTTTTTTGTGCGTTATTCAGTCTGCTTTCTTTAAGAACACCTGATAGATGCATTAGACAAGGCGATCTTTTTGATTTAATTCTATTTGTCTGTTTTTCCATTCTTTGTATAATATATATATATTATTATATTATTATATTATATATAGTATATATATAATATACTCTCTATTAACTTGATCACAATGCTCATCGACTCTATGTCGCTCTTACTATCACTTGCAGTGAGTCGCATGTGATCGTAATATATGCTATAGCTCACTCACTAATACGATAATATTACTCACCCGATACGATAGGTGATCTGTATCTCTATGTATATAATATTAGCGTGGTATCGATGGTGTATAAATAAAGATGATCATGACATCCTGTTTAAGCGTTATATAGGGGTTAAACATTAGTAATCGTGACATTGGTTATTTTCGTTATAGATTGTTTAAAAATCATATAGTAAATTGACAATGTGAAATTAGTTTTAAATTTTGCTATAAGATGGGCATCTATTTAGATAGAAGTAATTGAGGTATTGTTTTAAAGCGATAGGTTAACGCTTTAGGGTGTTTATGATTATCTTGCTATACGTAAAGGGAAGCCGCAGCAATTTTCAGATCGGGTATAGAGTATCAACATTGAGTAATTTTTATTAAAAAACAAAAGGAGGACTTTGCTGCTTAAATCTTTGATGTTTTTGTGTATTTGATATTAAATAGATTTTTTAGAGTCAATTTCAAAGGTTGTATGCCGGTAGTTTGCATTTTATTGGATTAACCAATTTAGATTAAAAATTAATAATTGGATAATTACTCATTGATGTGGATAGTCTCGTGTGTACCTCTAACGATAGGGTGGTTCCTCGCACTGTCGTGACTCACGACATGCGAGGTAGCGATGTATACTCTAGTGGAGACTCGCACTACACAGACGCGTCACGGCGACGCTAAGAGTGTGTAGCGGATTCGGAATCACGAGTCAAGGGTCCCCTCGGGGCGGTTCCCACGGAAAATTAGAAGAATGAATAAGGAGAGTGGAGAAAAGAGACGGGTTCGGGTCAAGAAAGGAAGGAGTCGGAGAAGGAGTCGGAGTTCAAGAGGAATCGGAGTCGGACCGGACAGCACCACACCGAAGACAGCACCACCAGCACAGACCAACACCGCCACCGCCCGCATTGCACCATACCTCGCTCACGCACTCGCACCACCCTTTTCCGCCAACCACACCCAGTATTCTCCTTTCAATGCTTTGAACCCGTTTAGGGGTAGGCAGGCTTGAAAAGCATTACTCCGAAGGTCACTAGCTTGTGGAGCCGGCGCGCGCAGCCGCTTGTAAGCCGGAGTCAGATCGCAACAAGCCTCATAATTGTGTCACGATGTGAGAAAAAAATGTGCTTGTAGCACATCCCAAAATCCTGGTATATACTTTTGCGAGCTCCTGGTCACGCAGGCTGGGGTACCACGGAATACTGGACTCCGTTCTTTAGCTAAATTCAAAAATTGCTCAAGCTTCCAATTATTCCTGCAAAATTATTTTTCACATAGAAAAAAAAATCTTAAAAAAAAATTATACTTTGACTCCGGCTCCGGTCCGGCTCAATTTCAAAAAATTTTTTATCTAAGAGTCAGGCATATTATTTTTACTTCCCAAAAAATTAAAAAAAAATTAATTCATTGATAAAAATTGCTATACTTTTTCTCTGATTGGTCAGTTCTGGCTTCAGATCCATTTTAAAACTGTTCAGCGGCGACTTCGGGCAGATTCCAAATTAACTCTTTGAAAAAAAACATTATTGATAAAAATGTTATATCGGCTCCGGCTCCGGCGATCAATTTTCAAATTGTTCAGCTGCGACCTCCGGCACAACACTTCTTACTGCAAAGAAAATTTAGTGATAAAATGTCTAATTCGGCTTACGGCTTACAACTCGGCTTCGGCTCCGGGCTCCCAGCCTCCGGCTCGGCTCCGAAACACCTCACTACAGCTCCATTTCAAAAGTTGCTATGTTCCGACATTGGCAGAATTATTTTCACATGATATATTAAAACTTAAACAAATTTCTTACCATTATTTCTTAATTTAATGATGACAGGATTTTTCCTTCTGCTTCGGCTTCAATTCCAATTTATAATCGATTGAAAAGAAGATTCACTGAGTGAACCTCAGTTCTTGTTTTCAATTAAATGTTAAAATTTACATTTTCTATAAAATAAAATAATAAAAAAAACATTGTTGATTCATGAAAAGTTGAACTTATAATTTCGAATTGGAAAGGAAAATTTTTCTAGTTTGGACACTCTCTAAAAAAAGGTCTTGTATCTAAAAAACGCATTGTAGAATTTCCAAACAAAAATTCACACCATTATGTAGAGGAGGAATATTTCTAATAATTAATCCATAGAATAAAAAAAGTGAACATTTTTTTTGATTTTACTCTAAAAAGTTTAGGGTTCGACTTATACAGGCCCCCCATAAAATGTTTGCAGCCTAACTAGAGGGTCTTGAAGATTTTTAAGCTTCTCGGTATAGGCCTATCAATAGTTTTCCATATTTATTTGCCCATTCTTAAACAGACAGTCTCGAGGCAGCCGCTGGCCATATATATATATTATATATATATATATATATTATATATATTATAATATATTATATGATACTATACTATATATATATATTATATATATATAAATATATATAGGGTAAACCTGGGTAGATTCGTGATAAAACGAACATTTTCCTAATTTGTATGCGATTCACTTAATATTTCTGTAATCTACAAATATAGGATATTTAGGATTAGACTTGGTGTATACGATTGACGTGATTTATCAGCTGGTCGTCAGTAACCTGTCGCTCAGCCTAAGTGTGCTTCACGCTTAATGAGGCTCTCTATAAATAGCTCTCTCGCGGCCGCCACGCCGGTAAACTACTTTCTTATAGGAATCCTCGTCTTGAGGACGTAGGTTATCGGTGGCCGTTGCACCCTTTCGATTCCAAAATTTTAATATATGTTCACGGAAATTAATCCAAGTAGAGTCACGAAATAACCAATGATATCACGAAATAAACAACCGTTTTTATTGAGAGCATCTTTCTCATATTTCAGTGTTTATTTTTAAAAAAGTTTTTATTGACAAAAATCGATACACCAAGGGTTAATCGTAATAACCTATAATTTGGTAGATATACAGGAAATATTTAAGTTGAATCGATACTGAGAGATGTGGGTGGTGGGGGTTAGGAAAAAGTGTTCGTTTAATCACGAATCTACCCAAGGGTTAATACCCGTAATATATTATATATATATATATATAGTATATATATATATATATAATATAATATATATAGAGATATAATATATATATATATAATAATATTTATATAATATAATGCGTGTATGCCTCGAGACTGGTGCTGTTTTAAGAATGGGCAAATTAAAATGGGGGGGAAACCATTGAATAGGGCTACCGGAAGAGGGGGCTAAAAACCGGCTTCAAGCCTCTAGTTAGGCTGCCAAAAATTTTTAATGGGGGCCTTGATAATAAGGTCGAACCTCAAACTTTTAGAGGTAAAATCAAAAAAAATTCACCTTTGTTTATTCTAAGATTATTTAGAAATATTCCTCTGGCTTTAGGGGCATTTCAAAAATCTTTTGAGACTTTACCATTTGCGTTGTTAGATACAAGGGACTTTTTTTAGAGAAAGGGTGGGTTCAAAAAACTAAAAAATTTTTCTTTTTCCAAGGTTCGAAAATTAATAATTCACTTGTTCATGATCGACAAATTTGGCTTTATTTATCTATTCTTATTATAAGAAAATGTATTTTACTTTACGGTAAAACCCAAGAACTGAGGTTTCCATCAGGATCTTTTTTCCAAATCATATAAAAATGTAAACTGAGCCCCGGGCCGGGGAGTTTTGAGCCGGAGCCAGATTTTGGAGCAATTTAAAAAAAAATGTAAAAATTTGGTTTTTCAGGGAATTGTTTAGCAATGTGTGAAACATAATTCTGACCAATTCGAAACATAGCAATTTTTGAATGGGCAGCGTGTAGTAAAAGGGGTGTTTCGGAAGCCGGAGCCCGGGAGCTGGGAACCGGGAGCACGAAGCCCGGGAGTTTGGTAGCCGAAAGCCGAATTAGACTTTTTTATCACTAAATTTTCTTTGGCAAAAAGTAAGAAAGTGGGTTGCTGGGGCAAGTTTCGCAGCGGCTGACAAACAATTTGAAGTTTGAAAATCCGAGC
This sequence comes from Trachelipus rathkii, assembly GCA_015478945.1. Lineage (NCBI taxonomy): Eukaryota > Metazoa > Arthropoda > Malacostraca > Isopoda > Trachelipodidae > Trachelipus > Trachelipus rathkii. The sequence goes on from JABUQX010034793.1 coordinate 111,570, forward strand.
CGGAGCCGGCAGGTATACATTTTATCAATATTTTTTTTTCAAGGAAAAATGGTGGGTCTGCCCGAAGTCGCCGCTGAACAGTTTTAAAATGGATCTAAAGCCCGAATTCAGAGCCGGAGCCGGACGAAAAATGTATACAATTTTTATTTCAATGAAATTAATTTTTTTAATTCTTGGGGAAGTTAAAAAAATTAATCAATTGCCTTTGAAGTCTATTTAGACAAAAATTTTTTTGAAATTGGCCCCGAAGCGGAGCCCGGAGTTCAAGTTATAATTTTTTTTAAAGAATTTTTTTTCTAGTGAAAATAAAATTTTGGCAGGATATTGAAGCTGGGGGAGCAATTTTGAATTTAGCTAAAGCCGGAGTCAGATCCGAGCCGGAGCCCGGAGCCGGAGGTAAAAGTATTAAATTAAAAAAATTTAAATGAATTCTTTAAAATGACATTTGGATCTGGGCATAGAAAATTTTCTTTTCTGTGCACAAGTCTTTCAGTTCATTTTTGTTGCGCCAAATTCCTTCAAAAAGGGGTAATAAAATTTTTTTTAAGAATTTATTTTGGAA
>JABUQX010034794.1:0-2500 GCA_015478945.1 Trachelipus rathkii
AATCATAGATCAATAGATTAATAGATCAATAGATCAATAGATCAATAGATCACAGAAGGGTATGAGGGTATGGAGGACAGTTTGATTTACTGATTTACTGATTTACTGATTTACTGATAACCTGCTTTACTGATTTACTGATTTACTGTTTACTGATTTACTGATTTACTGCTTTAGGGTATGTAAATATGCAAATTTTTTTTAAGTTATAAACATAAAAAGAATAAATTTTTTAGTAAAAACAAAATGTTTAAAGAAACAAAACAAAAATAAATAAAAGTTTTTGTGTTATGTTATACTAAATATGACTTGAATCATTAGATCGATAGATCAATAGATCAATAGATCAATAGTTCACCGAAGGATATGGGGGTATGGAGGGCAGTTTGATTTACTGATTTACTGATTTACTGCTTTAAGGTTTGTAAATATGCAAAAAAAATTAAGTTATAAACATAGAAGGAATAAATTTTTTAGTAAAAACAAAATATTTAAAGCAAATTAAACAAAATAAATAAATTTTTATAGTAAAAACATAATGTTTAAAGAAACAAGACAAAGTAAATAAAAGTTTTTTGTGTTATGTTATACAAAATATGACTTGAATCAATAGATCAATAGATCAATAGATCAATAGATCACAGAACGGTATGAGGGTATGGAGGGCAGTTTGATTTACTGATTTACTGCTTTAGGGTATGTAAATATGCAAAAAAAAAAAATTAAAGTTATAAACATAAAAAGAATAAATTTTTTAGTATACAAAATATGACTTGAATCAATAGATCAATAGATCAATAGATCAATAGATCAATAGATCAATAGATCAATAGATCACAGAAGGATATGAGGGTATGGAGGGTAGTTTGATTAACTGATTTACTGATTTACTGCTTTAAGGTATGTAAATATGCAAATTTTTTAAGTTATAAACATAAAAAGAATAAATTTTTTAGTAAAAAACGAAAAGTTTAAAGAAAACCAAAATAAAATAAATAAAAGTTTTTGTGCTATGTTATACAAAATATGGATTGAGCAATAATCATAGATCATGGAACGGTCGGAGGATGGCCGATAACTAGTTTGATTTACTGATTTACTGATTTACTGCTTAAGGTATGTAAAAATGCAAATTTTTAAGTTATAAACATAAAAAGAATAAATTTTTTAGTAAAAAACGAAAAGTTTAAAGAAACGAAACAAAAATAAATAAAAGTTTTTGTGTTGTGTTGTACAAAATATGACTTGAGTCAATAGATCAATAGTTCAATAGATCATGGAAGGGTATGAGGATGTCTGGATACAGTTTGATTTACTGATTTACTGATTTACTGCTTTAAGGTATGTAAATATGCAAATTTTTTTAAGTTATAAACATAAAAAGGAATAAATTTTTTAGTAAAAAACGAAAAGTTTAAAGAAACAAAACAAAAATAAATAAAAGTTTTGTGTTGATGTTGTAGCAAAATATGACTTGAATGCATTAGATTCGCATAGATCTAATAATCAATCAGATCAATAGATCATGTGAAGGGTATGAGGATGTCTGGATACAGTTTGATTTACTGATTTACTTGATTTACTGCTTTAAGGTATGTAAATATGCAAATTTTTTTAAGTTATAAACATAAAAGGAATAAATTTTTTAGTAAAAACGAAAAGTTTAAAGAAACAAAAACAAAAATAAATATAAGTTTTGTGTTATGTTATACTAAATATGGCTTGAATCAATAGATCGATAGATCAATAGATCAATAGATCAATAGATCACAGAATGATATGAGGGTATGGAGGTCAGTTTGATTTACTGATTTACTGATTTACTGCTTTAAGGTATGTAAATATGCAAATTTTTTTAAGTTATAAACATAAAAAGAATAAATTTTTTAGTAAAAACGAAAAGTTTAGAGAACAAAACAAAAATAAATAAAAGTTTTTGTGTTATGTTATACAAAATATGACTTGAATCAATAGATCAATAGATCAATAGATCATTAGATCAATAGGTCATGGAAAGATATGAGGTTATGGAGGTCAGTTTGATTAAGCTGATTTACTGATTTACTGCTTTAATAAATGTGTAAATAATGCAAATTTTTTTAAGTTATAAACAAAAAAAAGAATAAATTTTTTGTAAAAACGAAAAGTTTAAAGAACAAAACAAAAATAAATACAAGTTTTTGTGTTATGGTTATACAAATATGACTTGATCTTTAGAATCAATTATCAAGTAGATCGATAGATCAATAGGTCATGGAGGGGTGGAGGGAATGGAGGGCAGTTTGATTTACTGATTTACTGATTTACTGCTTTAAGATATGTAAATATGCAAATTTTTTTAAGTTATAAACATAAAAGGAATAAATTTTTTAGTAAAAAACGAAAAGTTTAAGGAACAAAACAAAAATAAATAAAAGTTTTGTGTTATGTTATACAAAATATGACTTGAATCAATAGATCAATAGATCAATAGATCAATAGATCAATAGATCAAGGTATG
>JABUQX010034794.1:7500-12500 GCA_015478945.1 Trachelipus rathkii
ATGTTAATATTGATTATAAACAGTGCTAATATTAATGTTTATGATAATAGTGAGAGTGATGGTAATATTGTTAATGATAGAAGTGTTATATATTTATATATATATATATATATATATATAATATTATATATATATATATATATATATATATATATATATATATATATATATATATATATATATATATATATATATATATATATATATATATATATATATATATATATATATATATATATATATGTGATGAAATACCCTTGGCAATATAAAATTTCTTTATTAATACATTTAAAAACTTTACACAAACTAAAATAAAGATCACAATATATACATAATGATAGTTTCAATTTAAGCTTTCGTCTAACACAGTTTGAAAGACTTCCTTCATTTCTGAAGGAAGTCTTTCAAACTGTGTTAGACGAAAGCTTAAATTGAAACTATCATTATGTATATATTGTGATCTTTATTTTAGTCTGTGTAAAGTTTTTTAAATGTATTAATAAAGAAATTTTATATTGCCAAGGGTATTTCATCACATAATTTATCATTTACGTTAAAGTAAAGTTTTTTCAATATATATATATATATATATATATATATATATATATATATAGATATATATACATATTTATATAACTATATATATATATATTATATATATATATTTAATATATATATATACATATATATTATAATATGGTATGCTATATATATAATAAATATATATAAATAATATATATATAATAATTATATATGAATATAATATATTCAATATATATATATATATATTATATATATATTCAAGGGGTATTCTGTGGGTGAAGGTAGCACTAGCCTCCAATGAACAGCCAAAAATTTATTCTAACGACAACTACCCATAAATCTCACATGACCGGTGCTCGGAAATAATTGTGGTTAGCCAAATGAAAAGAAGGTCGTTAATATTTATTACAAACGCAAGTGGTGAAACCGCGCTCACCTAAAATACGATTGTAATAAATATAAAATAGAATAAAATATTGTAAACGTTGTTTATACAATATATAAAATATAACAAATGAATGAATGTTTGTTAGCTTTCCCTAAATATATTATATTTTTTATAATACAAAAAATGATTCCTGTCAAATAGTTAAATATGAAATGAAAGATAGAAAAAGAAGATTATTGTAGTGACAATAATAAAACAATCACAAATGTGTTAGTTTTATTAAACTTCACCTGTGAACATGTATTATAGTCAATTGGTGAAACTCAATTGGAAGAGTCATACAATGATCATTTGATGCACGACAGATCAAATATTTATAATGATAATTATAATATTTAGGACCAATCGCTAATATCTAAGTGATAATAACATTAAATTGTTTATGTGACTAATATAAATTTTTTATATTAAGTTCACATAACAATAACCTATATAGCATGCAAGTAATAATAATAATAATAATAATAATAATAAAAATATAATAATAATAATAATAATAATAAAAATAATAATAATAATATAATAATAATAATAATAATAATAATAATAATAATAATAATAATAATAATAATAATAATAATAATAATAATAATAATAATAATATAATAATAATAATAATAATAATAATAATAATAATAAACGTTAAATTTAGGTGGGTGGTTGAATTTTTTATCGAAGATTTTCATGAACGTGGGTCTAAGCTTATATATATATATATATATATATATATATATATATATATATATATATATATATATATATATAATATATATGATATATATATATATATATATATAAGTATATATATATGTATATATACTATATATATATATATACTATATAATCAACAACCCCCAGTTAGGACTTTCGTCCTGTCAGTGGGACCCTTCGTGAAAGGTTCTTGAGAAAGCAAGGGCCTAACGGCTAAATCCGCTGGCTGGCCAGGCCTATCGCGGACGCTGATTAGTTCCATTTGTAGCAAAGCACATCACAAATGCACTCATTAACGTCTGAGTGGGACGAAGCTAGAGTTAAGAGAACAGCTCACATTCTCTCTTCCTGGCTTATCCCTGAAGACCAGTGACTTCACGTAACTCCAAAGAAAATAATCCAATGGTGTGATATCGCTCGATCTAGGAGGCCAATTCACAGGTCCAAAACGTGAATCAGTTGGTCACGAAAAATTGATTTCTCAATAGGTCCAATTTTGTTTCTCGCGCTGGCATGGCAAGTAGCGCCGTCTTGTTGAAACCAAAGCTCACGGAGGCCACGGGCTTCAATTTGTGGCAGCAAATATTCCGTTATCATGCCGCGATATCGTTCCCCATTCACGGTTACATTCTGTCCAGCCTCATTTTTGAAGAAATATGGACCGATGATTCCTCCGCCCCATAGACCACACCAAACTGTGCATTTCTGTGGCTGTAGTGGTAGCTCTTTAAACTCCTCAGGTTGCTCATCAGCCCAAATACGGCAGTTCTGTTTGTTAACATACCCTTTGAGCCAGAAATGGGCCTCATCGCTGAACAAAATCTCGCGATAAAACAGGGGATTTTCATTGTCATACAGCTGAACAATTTGGAGACGTTGTTGCGGTGTGAGTCTTTCCATGATGATTTGCCAAACAATACTGGAAAAGAAAACGGGATAGTTAGACACGTGTCACGTGTGGTTTGTCAAATACAACCTATTGTAAAACAAACCCAACAAATAATCACCCTATATATATAATAATATATAATATATATATATATTATATATATATATATATATATATATATATATATATATATATATATATATATATATATATATATATATAAGATATTTTTTGATTATACTACAATATATATATATATATATATTATATATATAATATATATATATATATATATATATATTATATATATATCAGAGGCGACTCCTATACCCGTGCTGCTCGTGCTTAGCAGAAGTTATCATTATAGAAACGATCGATCTACTACAAATTTCGTAAAGTTAATATAAAATCCTCATTTTTTTTTTTTTTGGCAAAAATTGGTCATATGAAAGAATATATTACATAATACATATAAAAGATTGTTTAAAATTTAAACAAAAAGTGTAGGAATCATCGCCATTGAATAATGCTATTCTTTCAATCAATTATAAATGGTGACTGCTCGTGCTTCACCGAAAATGTGTATACATATTCGTGAATTTTTTTTTTAATTTCTTTTTTCCCCCAGGAAACTAACAAAACACTCGCTTTAATTAAAAAAAAAATTAAAATAAACATTTCTTTGTTCTTATAGCACAAATTAATATTTAAATTCAAATACTTGAATTTAGCTAATAAAATTGTTTATATTGTTGTCTTTGGCATCTTTTTTGTTACATTTTCATTTTTCAACAGTCAACTTTCAGTTTGCCATTTATTAATGTAATTTTAAATTTAAAATTAATATTACAATTTACATTGACAATTTATATATTTACAATTTGTTAATCGTCGTGAAAATTTATATTGTAATTTACATTGGGGTGTAAAATCAACAACAAAACAATTTCCTGTAAGCCAAACGTAAGTTATCAATTTTAATTTTATTGTAAATGTCTCTACTCTCTCTCTCTCTTCTCTCTCTCTCTCTCTCTCTCTTCTCTTTCTCTCTTTTTCTTCTCTCTCCTCTCTCTCTCCTTATATAATATAATATATATTATATATATATATATATATAATAATATATATATATAATATATTATATATATTATATATATATATATTATATATATATATATATAGAATATAAATATATATATATATATATAAATAATATATATATATATATTAATATATATAATTTGGATAAAATAGATTTCCAACTCTACAATTCATATATTTATCTGACAAATGCCCTTATATAATTACACACTTTCTTAAAATTTAAACTTTATTGTTTTAACATAACATAAAAACTATTCACACACATATTTATATTATTTAAAAAGAATTAACAAATATTTAATTTTTGTTTTCACTAGCTTTCGCCGGCTTCCAGCATGGCCTCTTCAGGTGAGCTTCAAACAAAACAAAGACTTCTACGTTGATGGGACTCCAAAGATGATCTATTTATTGACTGGATGGTTGTTGTTTATTTAGTTTATTATTTTATCGATCTTTTTGTAAAATCTTGTATCCCTCATTATTAAATTCTGTGCTACATCTATGTTTACTTCTCCTGCCATTTTGTTATAATTATCACTATTTCTTATGCAATAGGATTCAATTAGTTTCCTTTTGTTATTGTCTGATATAAAAATTACAGGTTCCATGTTGTCGATATTTATTTTATGGTTTAAACTTCTCCTATGATGGGTAAGAGCTGAATTTATTTCGTCGGAAATTAAATCGTGTTTGTGCTGGCTATTACGTCTATTTAAATCCACAGTTTCAGCCTATATATATTACTTGTAGCAAGTCATGACACGGGATTCTGTATAATACGCAGTGTTTTATTGGTGGGCATTTCTAAATTATTGGGGTTTCAAAACTTTTTTAGAGGTAGTCGTATTTGATGGGGTAGTAACTATGGTATTCGGTATAATTTTCTTGATGAACTCAGGAATGGGAATCGGGACTGACAAATAGGTGATTTTTTCCTCTTGAGGTGCTGGGTTATTGGTATGGTAAAATTTCTCTTTTGCTTTCTTCAATGCTTTATTAATTATATATGAAGGATATTGTAAAGTTTTAAAGGTTACAAAAAGAAAACTCAATTCATCTTGCAATGTTGAAGAGGAGCAAATCCGTAGTGCTCGTAAAAATAATGCAGAGAGGGTACTAATTTTTGTATTGACGGGATGAAAAGAATACCAATGTATGTAATTAATATTTGCTGTCGGTTTTCTGTATATTGAAAAGATTAAATTGCCATTAGAAGACCATTCTATCTTAGTGTCCAAAAAAGGCAATGACTTATCTTTAGGAATTTCTATAGTAAATTGTAGGTTGTTATTATATGAGTTAATA
>JABUQX010034794.1:22500-31272 GCA_015478945.1 Trachelipus rathkii
GGTGGAGTCGGAGAGATCAGGAGTCGGCTGAGTTCGGTATATTTACTTAAGAGCGTTCGGATCGGGGCCAGCACGCAGATTTGGCATTTTGGCCCCACGGTATTTTTGGCATCCCTTTAGGGGTAAAGCCTGTTTGGATTCTTACCTGTTTGGCCATTATATTTCAGCCTGAACCTTGCCAGATACCATGGGTCAATTTTTCGACACCCACTTTTTCCAGTCGGGGTCGGGTACCTTCGAGAATATAGAGTTTTAGTCGAAAATTTTGAAACTGACGCAAGTTATGAATTGTGTTTCGTGTGGGTGACTCAAATCAGTTCAATGGGCAAGTTCAGCTGACTTGAACTTCCATATCTCAAATATGCAATATGGCAAACTTCGAAGTTTTTAACCTGTACCTAATGTTTCAATTTGGAACTATATTTCTAATAAATCCATCCTTCAACCTTGATACCATCTATATTTGGAATACTGAGGAATAAATAAGACTCCATGGTAGCGAAGAGAATTTCTTCATTGACAATGATATATACTAGCTGTCTGTTTAATTGATCCTAATCTCAGGTAAGCCTAACTAGAAGATCAACACAAAAGCTTAATCTGCAACTTTTGGGCAGCGGTGGTCATTTGTATTATATAGTGTTGCTAGGAAGTTCAAAGAAAGAATAAGGAACATCTGAATCATATTGAAGTGATGAAACTACAACAAATCGCTCCATTACTACCTTCTCAAGTCATTTTCAGAAAGCTCAGAAGATATGAAAAGCTTCTAGATATTAAAGAGCTTAGTCGAAAGCGTCGACTGCTCTAGCCTCCAAAGCAAGTTAGGCGATGCCATGGCTTTTTCTGCTCTCAACATTAATATAAATCAAGACCTAAGAGAGAGTGGCAGATGCTATTATAATATATTATATATATATATATAATATATATATATATATATAATATATATTAAATATATATTATATATATATATATAATATATATATTATATAATATATATATATATATATAATATATATAGTATATATTATATAATAAATATAGAGGTAAGTAAGGCCTTAAATAAATGTAGTAGATCTTGAATAAAAATATATAACAAATAATTTTAATAAATAGTAGTTTAGGCAAAGGCAATTTTGCGTTCTTTATATATAATATTATATATATATATATATTAATATATATATATATAGTATATATATATTAATATAATATATATATATATATATAATATATAATATATAATATATATAATATTATATATATATATATATATATATAATAATATATATAAAGAGTAATATAAACATAAATATGCAAAATGCAAAGAATCAAAAGTTATTATATATATATATTTTTATAATATATAACAATATAAAATGACATTTTTTTTTTTTTGTTTTCATTATATTTTTTTTTTTTTTTTTTTTTTTTTTTTTTTTTTAGTTTTTAGTTTTTTTTTTTTTCAGAGAAAATTTCTCTACTGCTGAAAAAGCTCAAAACATAACTTTTTCAAAATCTGACAAGGAGAAGAACAAGCCTTAAGCAGAACTAAACTTTAATGAGTGTTCATCGTAGCTGCACACAATAAAAACGAAGGAAGTTATCATCATTTTGTTGTTGACAGATAAATTAAGAAATTTTTAGAAGAAGAAAATCTTTTCTTTTTATTTTTATTTTCAAGTTTCTATTAATGTTACATTACTGTCAATGTTATATTTGCTTTGGACTGAGCCCAATTTCCCCCCCCTCCTAAAAATGGACATAAAATTCTTAATTTTCATCTAATTTTGATAGGAAAAGAAACAAACTGTAGCTTTTTCTGACTACTAAAACGTCGTTTTCTAGTGTTTTTCTTTGTCTGTAGTCATTCTTTCAGAATTTTCATTTTTTCAAAACCTATGTTTTTGACATTGCTCTTTTCAACTTTTTCAAAATTATTCCGAAATGAACTTCTTGCAATAAATATATGTTGATGGGCCATTACCTACAAAATGCACGAAATAGTTTTTTTTTTTTTAAATTTGTGCTCAGTAATATCAAAATTCAAATCCCACTTCATTTGGTTTTTAAAATGAAAAATTGCGATAACTTTTTTTTCTCATGCGATCAAAAGGAGAAAATTGGTCAGAGCTTATGCAGTCTGGGAGATGCACAATTTTTAACTTAGATAATTTCTTTGTATATGCAGTAATTTTGGATTTGTTCTTCGGAACAATTCAAAAATTTTTTTTTGGAATTTTGAAATTTTATCTTTTGAGTGTACAAAACAATTATTTAAAGTAAAAAGGTGGTATCTTGCCGCGGCTTTAACAAGCCCTTTTTGTGAAAATTTTGATGTTGATTGGGGGACAAGTTAGGAAAAGATAATATCAATATTTCACTTTTCCAAAAATGTTTTTTTTTTGGAAAAAAAAGTGATATTTAATTTTTTTTACTTATGCCCATCAACATCAATTTTCGGAGCTTATATAGTCGGGCGAGATGCATCTTTTTTTACCTTAGATAATTTTTGTATACTCAAAAAAAAAAAAAAAAAAAAATTTTCCCAAAATATTCGACTGCATATGCTCTGAAGAAATTTCATCCAGATCGCATGAGAAGAAAAAAAGTTATCGGCAATTTTTCATTTTAAAAACTAAAAAATGTGGATTTGATTATACATACATAAAAGCAGCAAATTTTAAAAAAAAAACCGTTAGTTGTTTTTGGTGCATTTCATGAGTAATGGACCGATCTAGGCATATTTCAAGTTTGAAGTAATTTCGAAAAAAATGTAGAAGTTGAAGCGAAAATGTCCAAAAACATAAGTTTGGAGAAATGAAAATTCCGAAAGAATGACTAACAGACACAGAAAAAACACTCCAAAAAACACGTTTTAAGTTCAGAAAAGCTACAGTTTCCTTCTTTTCCCATCAAAATTGGCGCAAAAATTAATAATTTCATGTCCATCCTTTGGGGTGAAAAATTGGGCTCAGCCGAAGCAAAATATTGGACCCTGCCCTTTATTGAAAGTAATATATATATAATATATATATATAATATAATATATATATATTATATTATATATATTAATATATATAGTATTTAGAGTAAATATATATATATATATATATTATATTATATATATATATATAATATAATACATAATATATAATAATATAGTAATAGTAGTATATATATATATATATACTAATTATATATATATTATATATTACTATATATATATATATATATACTATATATATATATATATTACTATATATTATTATAATATATATATACATATATATATATAATATCTAATCAAAACCCCGAAAAAAAATTCTGGTTACGGCCTTATTATATATATATATATATATATATATAATATATTAATATATTATTATATATATATATATATATATATATATATATATGATATAATATATATAATATATATATATATATATATATAATAAATATATATATATATAATAATATAATATACATATATATATATATATCATACTATATATATATATATATATATATATAATATTTATATATATATATATATATATATTAATTATATATATATAATATATTATATTATATATATAATATAAAAATCATCATCATCATCATCACCCACCTTCTCTCCTCCAAAGACTGGGGGTAAGGTGGCGTAGCATGCATTGAAAACAAAAGTATAAGAAGAATATTACGAAATCGAAAAGAAGCCAGTCTTTCCGCCCGCTTTATTAACCTTTTAGTGAAGAGCATCGTCGGCAGTCAGAAAATCCATCCTAAGAGCTTCACGGGACCCTGACGACCGCTCACAGGCATGGCATCTCGCAAATGTTAGGGCTCATTCTTAGCCCCAGGTGGGCTACAACAATTACCTCTCACAAACCCCGCCATTCACTTCTATTTTGCACCTTTCTTCTCTCGCCTCTGCTAAGCTCACATTTCTCTCCTCCAGGCATTCTCTTTACTGACTCAATCCACTATTTCTTCGGTCTCCAGCCGGTCCATTCCCAGCACACTCACCAACATACATCCGCTTAACCAACGACTTATCATCCATCCTTTTCCACATGACCAAACCATCATCTCAACGTACTTTCATTGATTCTCTCATTTATTCCTTTCTCCACAGCAAACAACTCTCTAATACGTTCATTCGCAATTTTATCAGTTCTTCTCACACCCAACACGACCTAAGATCTCCATCTGAACATATTGTACTTAGATCTATACCTTTATTCCAGACCATAGAGTCTCAACTACTATGACATTAACAGCAAGTAACAAAGATACCCTCATATATAATATATATATATATATATATATAAATATATATATATATAATAATAATTATATAACTATATATATATATATAGTATATATAATATATAATATATATAATATATATAATATATATATAAATATACTAATATTATAATATATAATATATATATTTTCAGAGGAATGGAGCTCGGAGTCGTGAGTCGAGTGCGGACGACGGATAAATTTTCAAAAGGGTGGCAAGTCAGGAAAGTCAGCAGAGCGAGAGTCACGTATATTCGAAGAGGGTACGGAGGAACGTCGGAGAGATGTGGCAGAGTCGTAGTCGGTAGTCGGAAAACGTTTTTGAATCTTCGACTCGCACAACGATAGCAGCGTCTAATGTTGAACAGTCACCACAGGTACTCCCCTGCAGTGCTAAAGGCACGATACGTTAATCCAAATAGGCGCGCGCGGCTATCGAATATGCTACCTCGTGGCTCGATTGTCTAGTAGGAGGCTTCGATGGAGGTCTTGAGCAGGATTTCCAGATTTCGAGCGGGTGATCGGGCGACGTCGGACATCTGCATGTGTCGTAAGAGTAGCCCGAGGTGGAACTGGAGGTGAAGAATCCTGAGCCGGAGTGGAGGGAGGCAAGGATGACGATGACCGTGCGGGTGGAGTCTGAGCCGGTCGTATTGGTGCTGTTGGCTGAGGAGAAGGAGGGGGAGGAGGAGGAGGATAAGGAAGAGGATCAGGAAAAGGGAGAGGATGAGGAGGAGGAGAAGGAGGAGGAAGAGATGCAGGAGGAGAAATAGGAACGTTAAAAGAACGAGTTGAAGGAGGAGAAATTGAAACAAAAGGTAAAGAGTCAGGGTCGAGAACAGGAAGAGGATTCGCCTCGAAGAAAGCAGGCTTAAGAATAAATCCAGCGTCCCACACGCACAGCGGTCGATCGAAACGACCTCTGTGCGTGTGGGACGCTGGATCGTGAAGAATTTCTCCTTCCTAAGTATCACAGGAAAAGGTCCGTCGTACTTAGGTTGGAGAGCGGTGCGGTGGGAGTCATGTCGAACGAAGACATGAGTGCAGGAAGAAAGGTCCTTAGGAATATAGGAATGCACCTTGTGTGGACGAGAAGAAGTTGGTCTCCACGACGAAGCACAGCGCCTCAAGCGGGTCGGCTGTAGAAGGAGGAGAGGACTGTGAGAAGAAGTCACTCCGGGATCACCACTGAAGTTCTGATGGTAGTTGCTTTCAGAAACTTCTTGCAGAAGGTTTCATAAACAAGAGAGTAAGTTCCAGGTTTCATAAACAAGAGAGCAAGTTGGAGTATATATTTACAGCATGAAAGTGAAGGCAAAGCTGTGCCTGAAACCCCAGTGTCCACGTTATAAAAGTCAATAAGCTTGGCTTTAATAAGCCTAATTACGATGGTTAAGTGAAAATAATGTAGAGCGTCATGAACAGCGTTATCGTAAAGAAGAAAATGGCGCTAGAATAAAAATGCTAGAGGCATGTCAGTAGTATCGAAGTTTGGTAGTAGTATTTTAATTTCGAATTTGCGAAAATGAGAGTACGGTCACATATTACGTTTTACAATTTAATATTTGCACGGTATTTGGACTTACCAGACTCGTCACCACAATATATATAGTATACTATATATATATATATTTTATATTATAGTATATATAATATATATATATAGTATTTATATATATATATTATATATATATATATATATATAATATTAATATATATATAAATATACTATATTATATATATTATATACTAATATATATATGGATATATATATATATATATATATATATATTATATATATATATATATATATATATAATATATATATATTATATATATATATATATATATATATATATATAATATATATATAATATATATATTATATATATATATATATATTATATATATATATATAATTATATATATATATATATATATATAATATATATATATATTTAAAGACAGCATTGAAGACAGTAAGAAGACGCAGAATCTAGCTAGAGTGTCCCATTCAATGTTACTCTTTCATTTTGTCATAGTCTATGGCAAGGTTGGGGATTTTTTGGATTTTTTGAGATTGGGGGGGCGTGAGGGGCGTCAGCGAAAATAATTGTAAAACAAACTTTTTTTTAAGTTTGATATAGTAAAATTATTTTTAATCCTAGACACCTAGCTCCGAGTTGGCAAAATCTTAAAATACGGCCCTATAGACTATGACAAAATGAAAGAGCAACATTAAAGAGTGTTATTTTTAATAATGATAATATATTACTCAAGAAATAAAAAAACATGTTTGAAACATGATCTTTTTTTGACATTATTACAGTGTAGAAATTTGTAACAGAGTTGCCTTGCTATGATATTATTATTATAATTTTTATTTCCATTGAGGTTAAATCACTGAAATATACAAAAAAATTTAAATATATATATATATATACGGTATATATATAATAATATATATAATATATATATATATATATATATACATATATATATATATATATATATATATATATAATATATAATATAAATATAATATATATATAGTTATATATATATATCTATATATATATATATATATATATATATATATAATATAGTTATAAATATATTAATTTCTTTTATATATATATATATTAAAGCAAAAAATGAAAAAATAAAAAAAATACAAACAATATTTTTTAAGCAAAAAAATCAAGTGAAGAAATCAGTTAGTAAAATCAAATTGTATTTTTTCGTGCCATCCGTGGTGCTATAGGGCCTAAATTTTAAGATTTTGAACTCGAGGCTAAGCCATAGGTAAAAAATAATACTATGTCAAACTTAAAAAAAGTACGTTACGAATTATATTTCGGCTGACGTCACGAATTCTCAAAAGCATCCAAAAAATCCAAAATGTGAATTTTTTTTCTCAAAAATGCCAAAAAATCCAACCCTGGACTCAGGATCCATTATAATCTCAAATAAATAAGAATAATATTCAGAAGCAGCAATGGGCCTATATAGACTAACCCAGTCACCCATAATACTATGACATAATATTAAATAATTAGTGATATTATAACCAAATAGACATCCTATTTCAACACTTGGAAGTCAACAGTCACCCATAATAAAATAAGAAAAACCTTAAGAAGCCGCATGGTCCTATTTATACTGTCCAGTCAACCAATAAAAATAATAATTAAGAAGCGCATTGGCCCCGGTAGAATGTCCCAAGTCAACGGCCATAATAAATAAATAAATAGAATATAACCTTAAGAAGCAGTATGGGATTATCTAGACTGGTCAAGTCAACTATAATAAAAATTAAAATAATAATTGAGAAAGCCGCATTGGCCCGCTCTATAGAATAATCCGCAGTCAACTCCAAATAATATAAATAAGAATAATACTTAAGAAGCCGCATGAGCCTATCTAGACAACTTCACGCCTATTCTTATCCTCAAAGCTAAAAATCTACCTCCTCGTTGCTTTACGTTGCGCCCTCCTGCAGCAATATCTATGTCTTTATTTCTAATAAGGGTGCTAAAATTGTAGACAATATTTAATACTGGGCGCTAACATATCTATTATACGACATTATACAAAACAATATATATAATTAGCTTGAAATTTGTATTAATTTTCAATTTTTAACACCCCAAGGCCCTAGCTCTGGGTTCAAAATCTTAAAATAGGAAAACAATGAAACATCAACACTAAAGAATGTTACAGACTTACGGGTTACAATGGCCAATAGTTTGTTGGATATTAAAAAATATATATTAAAAACTTCATAATATATATAGTTTCATTTTA
Organism: Trachelipus rathkii; assembly: GCA_015478945.1. Taxonomy (NCBI): domain Eukaryota; kingdom Metazoa; phylum Arthropoda; class Malacostraca; order Isopoda; family Trachelipodidae; genus Trachelipus; species Trachelipus rathkii. Next base: position 30,625 of record JABUQX010034794.1, read on the forward strand.
ATTTTTTTTATTTTTATTGAAGTTAAATCATACTTAAATATACAAAAAAAAAAAAAAAATAAAAAAAAAAAAAAAAATAAAAAAAAAATAAAAAAAACAATAAAAATTCAAAAAATCATGATATTTTTTGAAATAAAACAGATCAACGTCTGGCAAATCAAAGTAAAAAAAATCTGTTGATTTTTTTTATTTTGAGTTTTTTTCGGAACCCAATTCCCTGAAATTTTTTAAAAAAAAATCAAAAAACAAAACATCTACTAGCCCTGCCTTCAAAACAAACTTTAAGTAAGAGTCCATATAGATTACTCTTTATGTCAACTTAACTAAGTTAGTCTTTATAGAGGTGCCGACCCAAATTATACGGCTTAGAAAATTTTATTATTAATTTAATTATAGTTTAAAACTTTAATTAATAGTAATAATTTGATATAAAAGAACAACTATTCGGTTCTTACTTTAAACACAGTATTTACCATGTTTTAATTTTTCTTTGGCAAACTTAGCCTGTATTACCCTACAAATTTACAAAAACTTAACTTAGGGGTAATTAGGTTGTGAAGATAAAAGATAGTGAGAGATTGATATAGGATGAAGAAGAAATTATCTCCTGTTACCATTGATTTTGATTTTTCTTTAATATTTTATTTT
>JABUQX010034795.1:2500-27500 GCA_015478945.1 Trachelipus rathkii
TCAAATTATATATTACACGTTCCTACACCATAATATCAATTCAACTTTAATATATAACATAACATATTACACATATACATACATACATATTACATATATAGCATACATACATACATATTGCCAATCATACATATACGGCGATATTATTGCTGGCTATTGACATACATAGATACATTGTTACGGCTATTACACATATGGCATTGGCATTATTACATGAATATTGCCACATTGCCAATATGCCGATGATACATAAGAGCGATATTACACATACACATACATACACAATACACATTGGCTGACACACTGCGAGCGCGCAGAACATCCGTCAACCCGATCGACGCCAACCCCGTCCCGCCGAGCAATCAATACGTCATTCACCCCACATGTAAACGCTCCCAACAAATGTAACACCCAAAATTAAAGTTTTACAAATAGCAAATTAATTAGCTAAATCGCATCAACTTGCAACGACTCGGACAAAGATTTGACAAATGATAAACGAGAATTTACACTATTGCTGTGAAAAACAACAACTGTGGGACAATTTTTAGACACAGAATATGCAACTTTGGAATGGACACTATTATCGCAATTAAGAACAACACCGTTATGCAGATACAAGCGTAATACTAATCTTTTAAAATGAGAATATTGAAGGAGTTTTTTAAAAGCTATTGGACAGGACAAACTTACCACGTTCATCCAAAGTGATAACAAAATAGAATTTCAAACAATAAAATCAGAATTGAGTTACTATAAAAAAATATGTTTTAAAATTATCTTTTACAAAGCTATAAAAAGCTTAGCACATAAAAAAAAAAAAAAGTTTATATGGAAGCAGATAAACTATTTTCTTTAATCTCTTATTATTAATATTACCAATAAACAAACGTTCTCAAGGCAACATTCTTTCACAATAATATATTTATAACAAAAAAGTGCAAAAAGAAGAAATAAAAAATAATACCTTTACCTTCTTCAAGAATATATAATATCACTATTACAATAATTATATAAAATTTTAAATACTATATAACAATAAAGTAAACACTTATATATATTAAGTTCTTAATTAGCAATTTTAATTTGAAAAAAAAACGAAATAATACTTATAATATTTTCAATTTCAAATACCTTTTTTTTTTTTTTTTCAGGTGATCACTTCATATATCCATACTCTCAACTTCTTCGAAAATGACTAACGACGTAGATTCGAACTCCTTTCCTGTGGAAGTAGCTATGTTACACATATCCTTCCGAAAGATCGCGAGTCCTTCCGGTCAACGGGTCAAAAGGTTAAATCGGGAGGTGCTTACCGTGCGCTGCCCTGGTCGATTATGCGGTCGTACCTCCGGCTCATCGTCGTTACCCATGTGCAAAATATAATTTTAAAATTAAGAAATAATAACGTTTTGACGTGTTACATATACCAATAGTCAATTACACAAGGGTTCTAACCCATAAAAAATATTATTAAACTCATAAAAGTATTATTGAAATTAACGTTTAGAACTATAAGCGATTAAAAAATAATAATATGTGCAGGCTGATAAATTAAGATACAACAAAAAAAAACTCTTACAAGATGAAAAAAATAATATCAGTATAGTTGGCTAAAATATATATTTTATGGGAGGGTGCACAAGGTGCCTTAATACCCAGAAGAAGCGAGAGATAATTGGAACAGTCAGGGACGAGATGCTCCTGACAAAACGAAAAGGTGATAGGAAATTAAATTCCAGCAAATTTACTCCTGCTAGAAGAGCATAGATGGTATCGCATGAAATGGCAGATTTCAGTGGCAAAATGATCTGGAACGGCAAACAAAGCAAGCAAGGAAAATCCTACTTGGAAACCAACAAACGAATCAAAACCAACGAGAGTGATGAATGGAAAGGGAAGCCAAGAAAGCCGTGGACTGACCGAAAATTCGGGACACACATCAGATGAGATTCTCAATCTAAGACAAAAAAATAATGATACAAGGTGGCAGTAAGACAGTCCACACAAGGTGCCAGGTATTTATATAATTTTCTGACCCTTGAAAGGTTTCATCAGTCATTCACCTCCCCGGAGTATTCCATCACTCCCTGAGATGATGGGTAAACATATAAACCAATTTCAAGGCGAATGGAGCATATGTTAGAACTTTTGGATAGAAACCAGAGAGGATTTCTAATCGAGATTCAAAGGACAGATGAGAAAGCAATTTTGAAGTCCGAGAAAATTGTTTTACTTGTTCCCCAAATCAAGGCGTAGATATGGATTATCGCCAGAGCCAACGCCACCACTGGCCCAAACGCCGACGAAGATGAGGATATGCGGAGAAGACCCGCTCTCCTAGGCCGTAATATAAACCTGCAACAATACGAGTGGAAAAGCAGAAAAGGAAGAAGGTTTCCTCCGATGAGCCGGGTAGTCCGTCTTAGAGAGACAACGACAGCAGTACATCCAAAGTGGATACAATAAAGCAGAAAATCATAATCCTATAGTAAAGCGGCGAGGAATATAAAGAGATAAAGATGAAGCTCAAGTCACACCGATTAAATAGTAGCGGGTCGTGGTGAGCAATTTTTCAATAAGGTCAGTCGGCGAAATAAAGGGAGAGAAAATAATAAGCCCTTTCACACAATATACTTTGAAAACATTTTATTTTTCTCAAAAGATAAGACAAAAATTACATAATGATCCTTAGATTTTCATATAGGTTAAAAAAAACGAGTGAAAAAAAACAACAACAGTATTATTCAGAGCTTAGAGTATATGTGTAACGTGCTGGCATTATCAACTGTCCAGGCTCAATTCCGCAAAAGCTTCCTGGAGAAATGGAAGAGTTCACTCGTTAAACGCAACTGTGGTAAATTTAATATCAAAAAAATTGTACTTATTGTGTGAGTGTGTTTTTTTTAAAAAAATTCTTTAACGTGCTAATAATCCCTGAAAGGGTAACACGGGGACTACAAAGAAATCGAACTTTAGCGCCAGCGCCATTCAAACTCCGCTACCAGGCGTTCGCGCCCAAGGTTTTAATTCTTGGCCCCAGTAGAGAAATCCAGACTGCTGGCTGAGGATGATTGAACCAGCGTCCTTCCGCACGAGAGTCGGCAGGCAAGTGAACTGAAACATGGTTTTTCTTCAAATGAAAATACAATACCGTTGTAGATATGAGGTTAATTTGAAAGGAAAATATTACATCTATAAAATAGCTCTTTATCAATATAGACAACAAATTTAGCAGCTCTCAAAGTAAAAATATCTTCTCAAAACAAACTTATGATCCAGCAGCTGCATTCTCCTATTCCTCACATATACACCAAAGGAAACAGAACAAATAAGATTCACAATTTCAATCATTAACTTACATCCACTTTCCTCCACCGAAAAGTGCTATGTTTTGCCGTTTTCGTCACAATTCTTCAACTAATACATTTGTTTCCACTGTCTTCTAACGCATTACCGTATCTTGGCAATATTAATAAAAAATTAAATGTTTGCATATTACGAACAAGTAAAAGTCTAGAATGGTTTATTGATTTCATTAAAATATATATTCATTTATACAAAAAATGTTTTCTGAAATAAGCAGCAGTAAAATAATTTGATAGATAAAAGCTGAATGAAGGGATACAATGATAAAAAAAAAATAAATATATAAACTCACAATGCAAGTATCCACTTAGCTTGCAATGACTTGCTAATTCGAAGTGATGACGGCCAGATCCATTGGTAGGCGAGTCGACTTAGAAAATTTCTTCCATGATCTCGGACTCAACAGATTCTTCGAATTAGCTTCTTTAAAAAAGAAAAATTAAATTTAATATGTCTAAAAGATAAAAATGATCAAGGTTAAGGAATGCAATTGAAGTTTTCCGAGGCACAATAAATTTAGACAAAAAAAAAAAAAATTTTAGGAATAAATACCTTATCGTTTAGGCGACGTTACAAGCCACATAAGGTCTAATAGATTGTTCTGAATTGAAATTTAACATGCTGTAAAATTTTCACAGACCCAAAAGGTTTGCATATAAACTATAGCTTTTAAAACACGAAATTTAGATCAATCGAATCTAATCCGTCCACTGGTTCACACACCTACAATAATCAGTAAACAATTTCATATATTCCATTTTAAAACTCAGACAATAACTCTACTTTGGAAAATTTTAAGATTTAATTCATTAAGATGTTGATTCTGCAGTAAAGTGAATCTTCACCTTCCTCGCCAACAAATCTAAGCTTCATACTCCAAGGTGAGCGAGAATAGAAGTCTTGGACAACAAATCCCACCAAATGATTCACTCACAATAAGAAGTCATTTATTGTAATTCAAGAATATCAAAAGAATAAATAATATGATGGCAAAAAAAAAAAACATAAATAAAAAAAAAAGCCAAAGAAATAAAACAGAAAAATAAGATAAATAGACATACTGTTTGAAGTCATATCCAGCCGTTCTACCTTCTGAAAACAATACCTTATCTAATAATAATAACAATAATAATAACAACAATAACACATAATAATAATACACACACACACACAATAACACACACACACACACACACACACACACACACACAATAATAATTGCTCTTCTAAGTGGATGCCAACTGGTATATTTATTTTTAATTTTCTTTACCTCCACCTCACAAGTGTTATCATTGACGGAGTAGGTGCATAACGCAAGGAGATAGTAAAGAGCATGACGTAAAGTCAAAGGAAAACTTCAAGAGAGCTCTGCCAAAACCAACTTGTTTCACAATGACGGACATCCACACTGTGGTATCTATATCAATATATAGATCCCCCACAAAACCCTGCCATTTGGTCTTCTATTATACCAATCTTCTAGATTTCCAAACTCAAATTACCAGACATTCTTTACTAACCTCAACTTCCTCCTCCTCCTTCCTTTGGCCTTCACCAAAGCGTTATCATCATCACTATACATTAATAGTTAACCAACCAAATCAACTATCATCTTATATAACTCGAACCATCTTGATACATACACACCATTTATTCTTTCACTCACGCCTATTCGTACCACACAACTTCTCTAACACGATCACCTTTCACTTCATCCTTCTCGTATACAAGCCCATGTTCATTCCTATCTGAACCATTCTAAATCTATATATACCTCTACCAATACTACTCATACAACACTGGCACCACTATAAATTCCTCATGCAGAACCCTATGCACCCCATGTCACTTTATACTTGCTTCACAGAAAGGATTTAATTGCACCTCCTCAGACACTTTCTCCCATTCTACTATCATCTCACACACACCTGTATCCGTTTCCCTTTCTTTTCCAGAACTTCAACATTTAATCTTCACATACATGTTCTAATTTATCACGATCCAATACATTTCCTCTGCTAATTCCTTCTCATGCATCACTATCAATACTCTCCATTTTATCATCATTTGTTTCTAAACTCCTCCTTGTTAATAATTCCACAAACACCTCTACCAATAATTCCCCAAATCCTTTCTTCACATAGATTCCACCACACACAAATCAAATTATCTTTCATGCACACAAGCAATGCCATCCATATATTCTCATCAGTTCAACACCCTCCCAGCTCTCACCTGTTCACCCACCATATATGGCTCACAAATGGGAGGCATTACACATCCCTGCCTCACCATTAATATTAAACCATTCACTTTCCACTGCATTTCTTACACAACCACTATCGACAATACATGTTTTTTTTGATTTCTATCTCATTCACCATCATATACTGTGTTTCCGTATTAATCCCAGCATGCACCATAAACCTAAATACAATTTATTCTTTTCTCATTTTTTTCAATGTGAAATTTGATCTACACATCACTCCTAAATTCAGCCCTTCGCCACCGGTCCTCGCTGTCACCGACGAGCCTTCCAACTCTAATACCACAGCATATATCTTCCCCGCAATCAATACAAACCAATTTCTATAATTTAGTCCCACAGTTTTCCTTTAATTCTACCACTTTATAAGGTACTCATTACTGCCTCTCCTCCGCAATCATTGGAACTATTACACAAACGCTTTGTGCCAACAACTGGTCAATTGCCACCTGCTCATTTTGATCATTCAGTATTCCATCCATACCAAGCGATTTAAAATTCGTCAACTTTATCAATTCCACCTATGACCTCGTCCTCGTACAAAAATTTTTCTACACCATCAAATCCACAAACATTCAATTACCAATTTTGCAGATTTCATGTCTCCATCCACAGCTCCTCAGTTCACCTGTGGATAACATAGCAACATTCTTGGTCTGAAGAACATAAACAATACCTATCTGGAAACCTTTACATCATGACTTGTAGCTATGTAGTAGTGTTTCAAAAAAAAAAAAACTGTGGTTCTATTCACTTTAAATTTTTTCCGAGAAAGTTGATATTATATATGGTCTTATCCGCCTTGTACAGAAGCCCGTTCCGTCCTCCCTTCTTCATTGAATATTGAGTGCTATACAAGACACAAATTTCCCCCATTCCTCAGATGTGACGTTACTTTCATCTCTTTGCTATAGGTAACGGTGCTAGAGTGATTTGACCTCGCATTCGTCAATGTCTCGCCTCGTTGCAATATATGCTGTCCAGCTTTCTCATGAGAATTTTGTGTGACATTAAGACAGGAACAGACAGTAAGCACACACGCCCTGTCGAGACTGTCCCAATCCACCAACCAACAAACAGTTCATGCAATCCACAAAGCACCCTAGGGTTTGTCAAATTACTGTAACTACAAATCCACCAATTTGGCTTAGTCAAAACTAATGATATATATGATACCAAACCATCCACATGCATTAATAATTAACACATATTTTGAAGTCAACTAAGATATATATATATATATATATATATACAGCATATATATATATATATATATATATATATATATATATATATATATATATATATATATATATATATATATATATATATATAATATATAGTAGTATATATATATATATATATATATATATATATATATATATATATATATATATATATATATATATATATATATATATATAGCATATATGATAATTCAAAAACCATCCACATGCCATTTATAAACTGCTTTTCATGGTCACACGCACGCAGTCTCTAATATTAAAAACTACTGAAATTAAAATTGCCAATTTGCTTCTGTCTAAAATATATTATATGATACCCAACTCATCCATATATACCATCCAACCTCTTAAATGTTGCAAGTGAGTCACACTCAACAACCTCCTGTAGCAGCAGACTATTCCAAAATTTAACCCTATGGCTTATATCATAAGATGGCATGTTTTCTTTCTTGCAGGTAATTTCTTCATTGTCTCGGTCTTCATGCTCACTTCAAGTGAAAATTTTATTACCCTGTATTATCAATAGATGTAAATATTTTGTAGACTTTGTATCACATGTCCCTCTGGAGAATGCCTTCATAGAAATTCTAACTCCTTCAGCCTCCTCCTCCCTTGCTCTTCTACCCTCAAACGGTATCCTTGTTCTCATTGCACCTCAAGGCTGTTTCCAAGACATATCTAAGTCTTTTCTTACAACAGAAGGGCCCAACCAGTGGCACACTCTATTACTGGCTACAATATACATTATACAATTTATTTATAATCCTCCTTGTTTTAAACAATGAGCCAGTGATGTCATGCCCTTCTGCATCTGCTACATTACACATATTAGCTTGTATTTCTCAAGCCTAAACACGATTAGCTACTTTCAAATTACTGCTTATATAATCACACCTAAATCTTTTTTTCTGTCCACACACTCAAGCCAATTCTCATTCATAATATAGTTAAAACTTTTATTTTGAGTTAACCTAGGTGAAGAACCTGACTTTTACTACATAGAACACATTCGTTGTCTCTATCTTCGCCTCCAAGATAGAAGTTTTCTATCAAGACTACTTTGAATCTTTGTATGCCACCACTCCTAACTTCTGCCACTGGTATCACACATCTTGCAAAACTTAGAAACTCTGTAGTATTTAGTCCCTGGTCTAAACTGTCATTTATATATAAGCGAGGAACAAGCCCTTAGCATCAGAACCTCCTAAGGTGGGGACGCTACTACTATTTCCAGATGAGTTGCCATTTATTGTACACACTTGTTATTTTCATATTTCGCAACCACTCTTTTAATCCAACCACACTCACCCCATAAATTGTGTAACAATCTTCATCAGCTCTTCCATAAAGGGGAACTTATCAAAGCTTTGCTAAAGTCTAAATATACAATACTTCTGTCATCACTGCAGTCAGTAATGGTTCCATAAATTTCTGTGGTTTGTTCGACATGCTCTTTCGAAAACCGCAGTTGAGAGGGCCATTGCCAATACCTGTTATAAATATTTCTCTATATGACCTGCAACCTTTTCTCCAGTCCCTTGCATAACCAGAGATGCTGTTAATCACTCATATAATTTCCTCCTCTGCTAAATCTTCCCAGCATACATTACCTTTCTATAAATAGCACAACAAATGTTCACCATACCTCCCAACAAAGAGGTAGATCGCTTGGAAAATCAACAGCCTTTTGCATGTTGGAAAATACCATACCCCTCTCTTTCAGAATTCCTACCATATATACCATCAGGGCTTGCAGCTTTACTTGGATATGATCTAATAAACGTTTAATATCTTTTACATCAAATTCAAATTCTGTGCTCCAAACTATTATCTAATCATTCCTCAGTAAACACTGAAGCAAAATGAGCATTGACCAACTCCTTATATCTGAACTCACTAAATTTTCTTCAATTTTAATTGTCCTATTCCTACTTTTAAATTTATAAAAGCTAAAACTTCTTCAGGTCCATATTGGTTCTCATAAATTAATTTCTTGCCTCTTTGCCTCTATTGACCTCCTGAGTTACTTATTTTTCCTATGCTTAAATCATCTTCCCTATTACTACTTTTTTTGAATATTTTAAAACATCTGCTTTTCATTAATTCTCTTATCTCTTATTCCACCTCACAATAAACAGTTTTTTCTTTGCCACCTGTTTATCTTTAAAACATACCGATTATTCATTAAACAAATTCCTACATGATAAAAACAGTTTTGTCTTTAAACTTCCTCATCCTGTCAGTTGTAATAAGTATGCCCTCTGAATTTGTAAATCGCCATTGAAATTCCACATATATGATCTTTCAATCCTTGCAATTTAGCATCACATTCATATTAAATCTAATTATACATGGTCACTAGTCCTAAATTCCTCAATTTAACTTCTTCACATCCAATTCTACTATCGTTAAGGTTAATATTAAGTCTAAATGTATTTTTTGTGGGTTCTGGACCATCTGTCAAAGTTCATAGTATACACCATAGAATGCAGTACTACTATACCCATATATTACTGGCATATGAATGAATTGTGAAAATTAAATCACCCATACCTTTTCATTACTGTGGCATGCTGTCTCACTTTTCACACTCTTCCGCGTCTAATTCTGACTTCCTGGCCAGGAGGTTCATAAGTGTGTCCTTGGTAACCCCAGGCTTACTACTCCTCCTTTCTGGCACTTCTGTGGAACTCTCTGTCTGTTTTTCCTGTATTTAATCTCCCTTGCCTGTCAGGTCACCCTCAGAGATTTTGCATTGCTTGGGATGGTTGGTCGAGTTTCCTCCAACATTTTGCCCTCCTTTCCTGAAGCAGGAGCCAAAATCTCATCCATTTCAGGAAGGCCAGCCACGATATTCATTATCTCTATTCCCCCACTTCTTAACCTTGTAATTCTCCTATTCCTTGTAACCAGATTCCTCCCTTTCCCAACCATTGCCTATCTCTTTTAACTCCTCTCCACATAACTTTTGTCTTGATGTTTTTCTCCATACATGTCCATACACCTTTCTTTATCATTATTTTCAATATTATCACTATCACTTTTTAACCGTTTTCATCACCTCTTCATTCCATTTACTGATTCTTATTTACATTACCACATACTTCCTTTGTATTAACAAAGGCTTCTTTTTCTTCAGGTCCAGATTTGTTCAGTTTCATATCTCCTCACATTTGGAACGTAAATTATTCTTTCAAGCACTCTCACATACTTCTTTTATTATCATCTCTACTTGGTCTCTCAGTTCATTCCTACCCATTCCTGACTTCATTCTTTTCTCTTCCATCCTGTTCCAACTTAAATCTTTGCTAAACAACATAATGATCTGCTGATATTCTCATCCAAAAACCTCCTCCTCATGATTTAACGTAGTAATAATAATAATAATAATAATAATAATAATACACACACACACACACACACAATAATAATAATAATAATAATAATAATAATAATAATAAATAATAATAATAATAAAATAATACACACATACACACACACACACAATAATAATAATACACACACACACACACAATAATTGATTAAATCTATTAAATCAAGCAATATATTTTTATAAGCAGAAAGGATTGACGTCAGTTGTTGAAGAAGAAAAGGATTTCTTTTGTTTTAGAGTGGTGTCGTCGTTGAAGAAGGATTTTAGTTTTTATTTATATATAACGCTTAATTTTAATGAGTTTAAATTCTTATATCTTTTTTCCAGAGAACTTTTAAATGTAACATATTCATTGTTTTAAGTTTAAAAGGTCATGACTTTGATTTATGTATCTTGGACTAAATACTATAGTAAAACACGTATTTACAAAAGAATCACTGCTGTTATATTAATGTATAAAATGAAGCGAGTATATAATTAATAATAAAAATATTTAATAAATACAAGTGATATTATTTTTAATCTTCGATCTTTCAAGAAACTTCAATCTCTTTACTCACCACACTCTCTTTAGTAAATTATTGTTGTTTGGGAATTTTATTATTTATTATTACATACATATATATATTATTATTATTACAATTGTTATTATTACATATTAATAATAATAATAATAATAATAATAATAATAATAATAATAATAATACATAATAATAATAATAAAATAATAATAATCATCACGAGTCTTTTTTTTTCCCCTCTCTAAGATCAGGTAAGGTAGCATATGCATCGGGAAAAGAGAAGTAGGTAGAATAAAATGACACAAGTCGAAAAGAAAAGCCTAAAGCCTGCCCCCCTCTACCTTTTTCCATATTAGTCCGTCACAGTCACATGTAACCACTTTACTATAGGGACCACACGAACCTCACTATGCCACGTCATCAAGTGGGAGTCATCCCCTGGCTCCAGGTGGGCCACACCCTGTTCCTGCCATTCACCTATTATGCACCTTTATTGCCTCAACCTTCCTTCAGACATTCACACATTACTGACCTGTCCACTTCCGTCGCCTCCCAGCCGGTCGATTTCCAACACACCTCTCACCACTCATATACACCACAAGGCTTAACCAACTGATCACAGCTATCCTTTTCTTCCACACGACCAAACCATCTCAACGTACTCTCCTTTCATTTATTCTTCATTTACCCCTTTCACACACACCACATACAATTTCCTGCACACATATTCCTCTTATCACTCCTTTTCTTCACACCTACCACGCCCTAGCAATAATACACACACACACACACACAATAATAATAATAATAATACATAATAATAATAATAATAATAAAATAACAACAATAATTTAATGATGAGAACTAAAAGTTCAACCAATACATTTAATGTCACTAAATTCTGTATTAAAATAGATATTAAATCTGTTGAAATTTCGCCTTGGCAGAAGTCAACAAAATGACTGGCGGAGAGAAGCTCACCCTTGTTAGAGAGAAAGATGCGCAACAACGCCTTCCAGAGATGCATCAGCTTACAGGACAACTCTATCAGAATTCATTGTTCCTTTTCGATACTCTCAGACGGGAGTAGTAACATACAAGTTTATCAATCATTTTAAAGACAGTACATAATTTCAGAAGTGACAATAATAATAATAATAATAATAATAACACACACACAATAATAATACACACAATAATAATAATAATAATAATAATACTAATAATAATAATAATAATTATTAGATTGGATCTTACCTTCAATTTGCGTTAATGGAAAACTATTCCAAGGGAGAATCAAACAGCAGAGATCATTTGGATTTGCAGCAGAGGTATATATATATATATATATATATATATATATATATATATATAGGGATGTCTAAAAAGTATCCGACCTTCAATTTTCGAGCGCAAAGTATTGTTTAATGCGCATGCTTGAAATTTTTATCGGCGTTCCGGTGAGTCAGTCGTTCCCTACGTGCAGTCGAGTGAGGTGCTGTTGTACGTGCTAATCGAAATTTGATTTTTCGTAAAATGAGTGAAAGAGTTAAACAACGCTACTGCATAAAATTTTGTCAAAAGCTTGGTAATTCTCAAAGTGAAACAATTTGTAAGATTCAGATAGTGTTTGGAGACGATGCTATTTGAATAACACAAATTAAGGAGTGGTCCAACCGATTCAAAAAAAGACGGACATCGGTGGAGAGTGATCACCGTTCTGAGAGGCCACATACTGCTCGGAATGAAGATGTTGTTGAGAGCGTATTAAATCTAATAATGGGAGATCGTCGTTTGACCGTACGAGAGATTGCCGAAGAAGTTGAGATCAGTAAAGATTCCGCACATGCAATTTTGCGAGATGATTTGAACATGCGGAGTGTGGCTGCGAAATTTGTGCCAAAGCTTTTGTCGCTGGGACAGAAAGAACTCCGTCTTGCAGTTGAACAGGACTTGCTGGATACTGCCAACACTGACCCTGAGTTTCTAAACAACATTATAACTGGAGATGAGTCATGGGTGTACGGCTATGAGCCAGAAACAAAATCACAGTCGTCGCAATGGAGGCATTCCACATCCCCAAGGCAGAAAAAAAGCGCGACAGGTGAGAAGCCAAATCAAGGTGATGCTAACAGTGTTCTTTGATATCCGTGGAATTGTGCATCACGAGTACACACCGGAAGGACAAACAGGGACAAAAGAGTATTATCAAGAAGTGCTCCGCCGACTCCGTGAAGCAATTCGCCGCAAAAGACCAGATCTCTGGAGGGCAAAAAATTGGCAGTTGCATCACGACAATGCTCCATCTCATTCATCGCAATTGATTCAGACTTTCTTGTCAAAATATGGAATTGTAGTCGTTCGCTAACCTCCCTACTCACCAGACATGGCTTCTCGCGACTTCTGGTTATTTCCGAAATTGAAGAGCCCATTGAAAGGATTCCGTTTTCAGAGTAGAAACGAGATAATGCAGAATGCGACGGCGGAGTTGAACACCATTCCAAAAGAAGCCTTCCAGAATTGTTTTCGGAAGTGGAAAGAACGGTGGGTTAAGTGTTTGGAGTCGCAATAAATTAGTACTTTATTTTTAGAGCTAGGAAGCTTTCTTTTAGACAGTCCATATTTTTTTTCTTTCGAATTATATATATAAGTAACGGCTCCTAAATCATTTGTATATATATATGACATTATTTCATTAACAATTGATTACCTAATCATGTTATATCTAATGATCAATATCAAAACAACTGCCAGAAAGACATTGGTCATGAGTACTCACGTCTACAGAACCATAAAGTCAAATGTAGTGTTATTTATGCCATATTTACGACCATTTGTTTAGTAAAACAAACAAGTACAACTTCTTACCAAAAGGTAATTTTAAAATTTATGTTCATATTTAAGATAATAATAAACTATCTAAATAATATATATTTCACAAATAATAATAATAATAATAATAACAATAATAATAATAATAATAATAATAATAATAATAATACAATAATAATAATAATAATAATAATAATAATAATAACAGACAAAATAAAATTAATAAAAAAATAATAAAAAGAAAAACAGAATTAGCGAGGCGAAATTTCTATTACTGAAAAAGAAAAAATTAGAAAATCAAATGCCACACACCTTTACAATACTCCCACAGATTTCAAAAAAGAAAACAAGTTATGAAACTAACCTGTTCGTGGAATGGCTCTCACTCTGGCCTGAGCCACACACCCCACACACACAACAAATTCTTATTTGCAGATTCTGAAGGTAAAAGAATAATTTTACCATGAGCATCAAATTTCTTCTTAAACTTTCCCATTGTGTTGTTTTCTCTCTGTAAATCTTCCTTTAATCTAATTATAAATAACATATATATATATATATATATATATATATATATATATATATATATATATATATATATATATATATATATACATATATATATATATCTGGTATATATATATATATATATATATATATATATATATATATAGAGAAGTATATATAGAGTAGTAGTTATATATATATATATATATATATATATAATACATATATATATATATATATATATATACGAATATATATATATATATATATATATATATATATATATATATATATATATATATATATATATATATATATATATATATATATATATATATATAGGGAGCACGCGCGTATAGAATATAAAACAAATGAGAGAATGAGAGAATTAGTGGTGTGTGTGAAGAAGAGGCAATTGAGAGAATAAATAAAAATACATTGAGATGGTTTGATCGTGTGGAAAGGATGGATGATCGGTTGGCTAAGCGGATATATAGTGGTGTGTGCTGAATTGACTGGCGCGGTGAACTACAGGAAAAGGGATTGAGTCAGGAATGCCCGAGCGAGAGAATGTTGCAGAGTTTAGCAGAGGCGAGAAGCAGTGCAAGGCTGGCCAGAGTGAAAGGTCGTGAGGGGTATGGTTGTGGTCTGGGACATCAAGCGGATAAACCCCATTGAGCCACAGAGTAGGTCCGTCAGAATGCCCTGGGGTTTTTTTTTCACTGCAACAGGTTCTCGATTGGGCTGGTACCTTTTCGGACTCTGCTGTATACTCTTCTGCTACTACTTTTCTGTTTCAAGTGCAGGAGCTGCACCTTTTGGTGGATCGTGGCATATTTGGGGGCATATATATATATATATATATATATACACATACATATACATACATACAGCACATACATATATAATATATTATATATATATATATATATATATATACATATATATATATATATATATATGGTTATATATATATATATATATATATATATACAGCATATATATATATACAAGGAGTATATATATATATATATTAGTGTTGCACCGATACAAGCAGAGACAATTTTTTCAAAAACCGATGTACACCATAACAAAATTTTGCTGACACAGATACTTTTACCCTGTTTACTTATTATTACCACACTTTTTATCCACTGCTTTCACTATATATACATCTTTATATATATATATATATATATATATATATATATATATATATATATATATATATATATATATATATATATTACAGTCACCACACCTATTTCCAGAGCCCCATTATTCAAAGTGAGTAGGGTGTTGTACGCCCAACACGATCAACGTTACGCGAGATGAGCAGTAAGTATGTTAAAGGGAGGGAGATTAATCAGCAAGAACATGGGGAAGATGGAAAAGACTCACAGAACAGAGAGGGAAAGGAAGGAACGAACTAGGCCTGACAGTAATAACACAAAGTGACCACAATTAATTCTTTGTGCCATGAGGGCGAAAGCCAGCAGTGGTTGACAATGAACCGAATGAAAACATCTCCTCAATAAGGCATTACCCGAGGAAAGAATCACCATCCAACACTTGGTATATATATCATCTTCTCAAATAAATAATAGACCCTTATTCTAATAACCCACCATCTTGATTTGACTTTCATCCCCCATTAGCATCTTCACATTCAAAACCTCACATAAGTTAAATGCTCTGAAAGGATTAACAAGAACAAACTTTGACCAACTAAAGAAACCAACTCTATAATATAGAGACAACATCTTAACCTCTATTTAAACTACGAATCTTCTGCATGGATCTCCACAATATCAAAATTTAACATTCAAAAACTGAAAGTAGTCCCAAAATAAATCCCTCAGGATAATAACTGGCTGCCATCTTACCACACCTAAAAATCTTTTTCCAACTGAAACAAAAATTCTACCAATAGGGGCTCATCTCAACATGATAGGATGTTAATTCTATCATAAGTCACAATCACCAGATCGCTCCCTACATCAAACACTGCAACAACCCCATCCATAAAGACTGGAAACACCTCTACCAGCAAGTACTACTATATTATAAACAACAATATGCCCTCCTCCACCCCGACACACATCATTAAACACATTCACAAACAGTTACAATAAGAAACTATTTCCACATAACCAAACAATACCATACTCTAAGCACGTCTGACTGAAATTTTCAATAGTGCACAAACTTTAGACTACCAACCAAACACGGGTGAAGTTTTCACGGCTCCACTCTGGGCACCACTCATCCCTTGAGGAATACAAATTTGATTATCTCATAGATCCCCTCTACTGTAAACATATCATTCCCAAACAATCGACAACACAAAATTCTCATAATAGATTACCCTGTTTTAGAAGGTATCAGATATAATTTCACTACACTATAAAACTATCGAGTTGGCAATTCCTCTTAGAGAAACCCCACTTTTTGAGGTTAGGAATAGTGCGACAAATATATATAATAATATATATAAATATATATATTATATATATAATATAATATATATATATATATATATATATATATATACTAATATATATTATATATATATATATAAAATAAATAATTAATATATAATTATATATATATAATATATATTATATTATAATATATATATATAATATATATATATAATAATATATTATTATATATATATATATATATATAATATATATATTTTTTAATAATAATTTAGTATAAATATATATTATATATATATATATATTATATATATATATATATAAATATATATAGATATATATAAATAAACCTACTAAAGGTGGAGGTTCCAAATCTTCGCCAAATTATTCATGCCGAATCAAAAAAAAAATCTGCTTATGACTTTAATGTTTAGTTTATAGAAAAATAATCCAAAACAAATAAGACTTAACGATTTATATTAATTAGAAGGAAAACACACTAACACAACAAACAATATATATATATATATATATATATATATATAATAATATATATATATATATATAATATATTAATTATATATATATAAATAATATATAATATATAATATATATATCATATTCATGGCTTGTGAAGTTAATTTAATTTTATGGTTCAAGAAAAGCACAAACGGAAACTCTACGAATGCAATATTTGATGAAAGGTAAATAAAAAGAATTTTCTAGAGGAAGGTGCGAATAAACTATTGGACTTCTGATGGACAGCAGAGATGGCTACAGCAAAATAATAAAAAAAATTTTTAAGTAATCGGCCAATACCCGGTATCCTACAGTAGGTTGATTGCTGTTCACACGCATATGGGAATCACATACATTAAAAACTTATTGCACAGAAACAACTGGAACTGTTTTGATGTCACCAAGAGAGAGCTAACATTTAATGAAAACATGGAGTGATTTTCTCAAAAACAAAATGACAAAAACTAACACTAATGTGGGTGGAAAAAGAAATGGTGTAAAGTTGTATTTCCTTTCTCGTGTCCTAATCGAAAGTATCTATATCACTCACTGAACAAGCTTAAGTTATGAGAAGCTTCAAGCTTTTCTCCCCACCCTTATAGCATCTCGTAATAAGCATAATTATCCTTCTATGCATCTCCTGTATAAGACCAGCTAATGTTAAAATAACAAGGAATTTTTGACAGTGTCACCACCAGTCTCACGGGGCAGGATCCTATTCCAATGAGGATTAGACACACAAAATTCACCCACCACCATAAATACGCCACATGAGCACAGACGCAGGCTTAAAGTGAGGTAAATTAAATACAGCAGGAAACACAGAAGATGAAGAGAATTCCACAGAACAGAATGTTGGAAAGAAGAAGCACCACAGCGACTAGCCTGGAGTTACCAATGATCAACACAAAACTCGCTGCGCAGATACAGCCCAACCCCTTTACTACAAGACGTGTAAATTGTACGCGATGTAAGTCTCCCTTAGATTTGCCGATATTACTATAAAATATAGGATAAACACCAACATCCCCGCCAAAGATAGAGGTCAATGAGCTGGAAAGTACAGAACAGTTTATAACCTTTTGCCTTTGACTCAACCCTAGCCCAAAATCGAGGGTGAAAACCAAAGCCCCCCCACATATGAAGCAATACTCCATACGAGCGATAAGCCCTTGTTTACTGGGTAACTGAAAGAGAAAAAAATCTCGCAGTCTAACAAACCGCAGTTTCTTTAACCCCCCTTAGCAAACCGTTGTGCATGTTGATTTCCAAAGACATTTTTTATTATGTAAGGCCAAGATGATTATTTTGCAACAGAGATACAGAAGAACCGGTAGAAAGGAAATAGGAAATTCAGAAGTGTTTAGGAGTTCTGAGACTTTTGTATAGGGTTTTTAGAAGATGAATTCAACAAACTTGAGACACCCCCACCCGGAAATCCTATCCAGATCACCGAGAATAGAATCAGATTAAGACGAGAGCAAATTCTAGAAGTAAAAGAGGGAGCAGAATGAAATGAGTGAAAGGAAGGTCGATCATCGCATAGATGATAGAGTTAGATAGCTGCAGGTAGAAGATCATTAATGGAAAAGTAGGAATAAAGCAGGGGAGATAGGACAACCTTAGCAACAGCACTATTGACTAGAAAGAATAAGCACACCATTAACAACAGCCATATGGAGCGATTGAAAGAAAGGCTAGACATAAGTAAGCAAAGAGAATGAGGAAACCCAAGGAGGGAGCTTGGAGAAATGCGTGCCAAACCCGGTCAAATGCTTCGATATGTCAAGAGCCACATGCTAGTCTCCCCGTAGTCCCTAAGAGCGGAAACCATAAATCTGTTAAATGAGAAAGTATATCGCCAGTAGACCTTGAACCCGAAAGCCTAGGGCTATTGAAAGAGTGAATTGATGTTCCATGATGATCTAAGAAGTGAGATGAGAAGGTTCAAAAGATCTTAGATAGAAAACAAGTTAGAGCTAATAGGGCGATATTAGAAGGATCAGAGCGGCTTCCTTTTTCGAAATAGGTGACATTGCGTGTTTCCAACACATGAGGAAAGTGCTATTTGAACATAGAAATATATGAACAGAACGTCACACGGGAAGCAACTCCCCTCAAAAACAAAGGAGAATGCGATCCGCCACCCCCCTTCTAACGCTTCAAGATTTCAGAGCGCTGAGCCAATGGCATCTGAATCACATGTAATCACAGCAAAGGATAGGACCACCTGAAGAAAGAGAAAAGATGATGCCAAGAATCGTCCAGTTGAGTTAGGAGAAAATTAGAGGGGCGAAAGAGATTGCCTTTTTCAGTGGATAATTAGCAACAGAACCCATCAGATCGAATCAAGAGGGGAGGAAAGACAATTTACAATAGTTTAGAGATAATTTTGACAAAAGCCAAAATGATTTTAGTAGAGACAAAGGATGAGCACTTTGTTGACAAATCCGCTTAAGCTCGTCGAAAGATTAATCCCTGCAACGATTTCTACTGAATGAAAATTAGCGAGATGATGGGAGAACGCAGAATTGTCCACTCCAGCATAGCACTGTCTTCTAGCCTAAATGCATGAGAACAAGCACGATCAGACCATGATTATGAAGAGAAGGAATTTAGTCGGAAGAATGAATGACCTGCTAATCCCATCAACATTACACTCCTACCTTATCGCAGGGAAGCCGAAGGGGCGTCACCAAAGGACAGACTGCAAGTCATTCCAATTATATTTATAGAAACATGCAGGCCTTCCAACGCCCGATCAAAAAGGTGCAAAAAAAGATTTCAAATATCGAATATTTTTCAAAGGCTTCAAAAATATAAGTATGCACCTAAGGTTGAAGCAATAAATTGCAGGAATACTGGGCCATCTAAATTTAATAAACTTTTTTTTTTTTTTTTTTTTTTTTTTTTTAAAAAACAAAAATAAAAATTATAATGTAAATATTTTTTTAATATAAGCATTAAATAATTTTTACCAACCAGGAAATAAATTTTCATGTGAATGTCTTTAAATATCTTCGTACCCGATCGCCTCGTAGAATCCCCATTGATGTATTGTTTCTTCCTTTAAATGAAAAATATTATGTCATATAAAATTTGAGATAATTAAGACTTTACATCTTTACCGAACGACAAAAAATAGCAGTATAAATTTTTTATTTTTTAAAATTACATAATAAATATTAAAGGTTCAACCTATATGTCTATATCACAAACACATCTACATAATAATATATATATTATATATATATATTATATATATAATAATATATATAATATATATATATATAATTATATATATAATATAATATATATATATATATAATATATATATAATAATATATAATATAATATAATATATATATAAGATAAATATATATATATTATATATATATATAAAATATAGATATATTAATAATAAATAATAATATATATATATATATATATATTAATATATAATATTTATATAAATATTAATTTATATATATATATAATATATAAAATATATATATTATAATAATATATATATATATATATAATATATCATAGATGTGAGAGATGTGAGTAATAACACTTCGAAAACTGGCATAACACTGCAGTACATGGAAAAGGGATAATGGAATGTTTTGGTTATGATGTGCAGAAAAAAATAGTATTTCTGGATGGATGTTAGGAAGTTAAGAGGAATAATGGAGAGTGAAAATTTTGAAGAATGGTAAAAACTGCAAGCATAGGAAGAATACTGTGAAATGATTAAGAAATGGAGGGATGATTTGAATGGATTTGAACGTTGTGCAACAAGCGTTTATGGAGTGTATATTTCAGAAGGAATGAAGGAGAGCTGTAATAGTACTCTTATAAAGAATAAGTGGTAAAGAACTGTAGAACTATGAGGGAATTAGTTTATGAGGTCGTAGGAAGAATATATGCGTATTTGCTTGAAAGAGTACGTCGAGTGATGAGCGATTGACTGGTGAAGAACAAATTGGCATTAGAATATTAAAAATTTCAAATAACATTAAAAAAAAAAGGTTGAAAAAGAAGAGAAAAAATTTAATTTATTTATGTTATATATTTGCGACAGCGTATTGATTAGATAGTAGGAATTTCTTTGCAGGTATAGTAATATAAAGTATATGCCAGGCCTTTTATGCAATCAAAAGTAGTTTACGATGGAGTCATAACACTATTCCCAATATTACTCCACCTATAATATATTAAACCAATCACTTTCAACTCCATTTATTCTTTAGCACATGTTTCACTATTGCTTATTGAATTTGATATATTTTCACTAACTACAATTTCAACCTATCCATCCTGATGGAAGCGTGCATTCATACTGCCTATGCTGAAGAACGGAAACCCCAGTCAACAATTCAACTATCGTCCTATCCATTTAACCATAGTTCTTTATAAAGTTATCGAACTATTCTTCACAGGAAGATTTATAAATATCTTAAGTCTTCTAATCTTATCTATGATGATAGTGCTTCTGAGAGGAGCGCTAGACTGGTGATCTTTTTTTCTTTTCTCTCTGACTCTCGCTTCTGATCTTCCGCATTTCGGTTAATCTTTTGCTGTGGCACTAGACATATCTAAGGCTTTCGATTAAGTCTGATACAAAGATTAAATTTTTAAATCTCCCACTTTCGTTATTTATACTTCGCTTTGTGACCTTATCTTGAAATCCGCTTCAGTCATTTTGTGGCTGCTCTTGTGGATAGCCACTATTAATCCTTTAAATCTGTCAATATTCGTGTTTCTCAGAATTCTGTTGTATCCTCAACCTTTCTATTTTTTTTTATTGATCTATCTGTTACTGTGTCTCCTTATTATTGCTACTTCGAATTTGAATGTCTCCTTATTATTGCTCCCTCGAATTTGAATGAAATCATGATTGTTTTTAATGTCGCAATAACTTAGTTCCTTCATCCTTCATCTCTCTACTTTACATAATCTTCCACACAATTATGATACATTTTTATCTTTTCTGTAAACCAAACTCTAATAATCTTCTGCCATTTTTAATATTCATGATTTTTTTTCCTTGTAAACTTTTTTAAAAGGATTAAATTATCGTCAATCTAACAAGCTTATTACATACCATTCTTATATGAACTTTCTTATATATTTGTATGTGTAGGTGTGTTTGTGGCCGTGGCAAAAATATTACATTAAACAAACCTAGATTTCCATAAAATTGAACAAGGCTCCTTCTGGAAACTGAAGACTTTTGAGGTAACTGATGATATCTCTTTGCTCAATGACATTTTTTGTGTGTCCCATGAACCTGAAGAAATATTCCATTTCTCGCAATTTTCCTGAAATTATATTAAAATATATGCAAATTTTTTTGATTATATTATCACATCACAATATATATATATATACTATATATATAATATATATTCATATAATATATATATATATTATATATATATATATATATTATATATATATATATATACTATATATGATACTATATTAATTAATAGGTAGTATATATATATATATATATATATATATATATATATATATATAACTATAATACTATATTATATATTATTATATATATATATATATATATTATTATATATATTATATATATATATATATAAGTATATAATATATATTATATAGTATATATACTATATATTTACTATATATTATATATATATATATATATATATATATATTATATATATATTAATACGTGTACCATGGGTATGAAAAAAAGTCTCCAATAACCAACACATTTTTATCCTCAAATTTATAACACTCTCAGAAAGCAGAAATATTCCCCTCCTCTTTTGTCTTATTTATTCATTTCATTTAACTTACCGCTTCCTTTTACATACGAAGATTCATGGGAAAATGGAATAACGCTGCTGTATGGAGCATGCTGCTAGGGTGGTGAAAAGAAACTCTGAAGGCACATCATAACTTTTTCAGTGAGAGAGATAATGTGGTCTTTCTGATAAAGATCGCGATAAAAGGAAATACAAAGAATGTTAAGAACAAAAGAAGGCTGTGATTGACCTTTTTTTTGAAAATGTTGCAGATGGGTGGAGAGATAAGAGAAAGATCAGTTCGTGGTCAGACGATCTATGGACACTCTCACAACATTACAAATTTGCTGTCAAGTAGGTTGTCTTTAAAATTGGAAGTAGTAATGAATGGTGAAATTTTTTATATATGAGTAAATAGGAGATGAAGTGACAGATTGGAAATTGACTAAAAGTTGAAAAAAAGAGGAGTAATGTTTGAAACTTTGTGCCAAACTTAATAGTAAACTTTCGTTAAGTTTTGTGCCATAATAAAAGATTCATCTAAATGCTGAAGAGTGGAAGACGAAGAGTCAGAGAAATGGGAAAGGAGATCATCAGTTGAGAGTCCCTTACGGAAGCCATACTAATGATTTGAGGAAAGGTTAGAAGATTTACGATGTTTTTAAGTCTTCCTCTTAAGGATAGATTTTGAACCATTAAAGAGAGCAGAGGTTAAAGGAGTAGGACGATAGTTGGAGTGTAGATAGGTGTGCTACCTCTTTAGCACGCTGAATGAGAGAAAACTTTCAAGAGGAGTGAAAGGTTGAAGTTGAAAGGAAGAGACAAAATTGTTAACATGTCAAAACGCAACTTCAGATGAACAAGACTTTTAACAATAAAATATTTATCGTCATGACCTTACACCTTCTTAGTTTAAATCTCGGGGGAGAAAGAATGCAATTTCTTTAGGAGAAATAACTATGTTTGAAATAAATGAGTTGGAGTAAAGTAGAGAAGGAGGAATAATTAAGTTAAAGTTGACATTTTCTTTGGCAAAATGCGAAAGAGCGAAAGGTAGAGGAGCCAGGAAAATCATTGCATATTTTTTATAGAGAAAGAGTTTTTGGTATCTCGATCCCGAGATGAAAAGTAAAAAGTACGAGTTTATGAAGTTTAAGGACGACGGTAATTTCTGAAGGCAGCGTCCCTGCAGTTAATTGCACAAGAACAAAAGTCAGAGTTAGAGCAATGTTTATTAGTATTACTCAAATGGAAAGAGAATTTAATGTGCCCCTCCAAGTCAGAGAAAATTACCTCTACACACTCTAAGAAACCCCTCCCGACAGAGCAAAATAATTTCATGAGAAAACAAAGAAGTAAGACTGCAAATCAGCCCAGTTGGTAGCAGGAGCCGAAGTTCCTACTGATTGCTTAAAGAGACAGAACAGGATACAGCCATAAGAAGGTGATCGGGCGATAAAAGAGGTTAAGAAAGTTTAACTGTGTTAAGAAAAGGATTTGAAGTTAAGAAAAGTTAAAGTTTGTTGGGTTCATCACAAAGTGATCAGGGATACATATAGTTGTATCAGCTGCTCAAGGTGTTCCTGGATATAAAAATGGTAGGAGGGTTCACCAGCTTTATTTTGAAAAATAGTGGAAGGCAATTGACGGTTGTGAACAATGAGATCACATAAAATGATGATTCTGAAAAAAGAGAGGAGGAAATGTGAGTTTAGGTTGTGAATGAATATACTAGTCAGTAGATTTTGGTGATAAATAGAGAGAACATATTAACTAGTTGAAGATTGGCAAGAGAGCTTAAGCCAGTGGCTCTTACTATTGGTCGCTACCAATCTTAGGTTGCCAGGGTTTCCGAAACGAATTGATGTAGCTTCTCAGAAAAATGATTGACGTGCTAATTTTACTATTTATTTTAAGTTTCTAAAATCTTATTTATTTTTAATATGTGTGAAACACGAAAAGGTGTTCAGAACTACGAAAATATTGTTACACTCTGTGTAATAGTAAATAATTACTACATTTTTTTTATCGTATTACAATAGCATTTTTAACTTCCAAATAGACCCATGGGTCTTGAAATTCATCATCTTGTTAATTTTGGGTTAA
>JABUQX010034795.1:35000-46994 GCA_015478945.1 Trachelipus rathkii
TATTATGACTTTCCAATGCTGTTGAGATCATGGAAATCATTATTACACAAGTTGAGTCAAGTGGGAGTCATCAATGTCTCTCAATTTAAAGTTTGCGTTTAGTTCATCTTAAATATTTTTAGTATAAAATTCTTTATCAAATCTTTACAATAAATACCCGCGCAACATCTGCAGGTCAAAGCGCGGAAGTCCCGAATCCGGAATCAGATCTTAAATAATTGTGCGAATGCTTCCATTCATGCGGATGCCGGATGTTAAGATGCATCACTAAATATATAATATATATATATATATATATATATATAATATAATATATATATATATATATATATATATATTATATATATAGTTTATATATTAATTA
This sequence comes from Trachelipus rathkii, assembly GCA_015478945.1. Classification (NCBI taxonomy): domain Eukaryota; kingdom Metazoa; phylum Arthropoda; class Malacostraca; order Isopoda; family Trachelipodidae; genus Trachelipus; species Trachelipus rathkii. The sequence continues at coordinate 35,365 of JABUQX010034795.1, forward strand.
TAATATATATATATATATATATAGTATATATATATATATTATATATATATATATGAGTGAAAAACATTTTTTATAGAAAAACATTTTGTTTATTAAAAGCACATAATACCGTTTTTTTTTTTTTTTTTGTTTTTTTTTTTATTTTAATTTTTTATATTTATATATAGAGTATTTACATCATTTATATTTATGTAATAATCTTTTGAGACAAAATATTTGTAGTAAAAAATCATAAATAACAATCGAATTTTAAACAAAAAAAGCTAATGCTTTATATATATATATATATATATATATATATATATATATATATATATATATATATATATATATATATATATATATATTATATATATTATATATATATATATATATATATATATATATTTATATATATATATATATATATATTTGACCTATATACTATATATATATATTATATATATATATATATATATATATATATATATATATATATATATATATATATATATATATATATATATATATATATATATATATATATATATATATATATTATATATATAAATATATTTTTATATATATATATATATATATATATATATATATATATATATGGGACAAAGTTACTTAACGGCCACACGGAACGGGACGTCGGATTAGAAATATTTTTTCGCAGGTAGCCTCTATGATACATAAACAGATGTTCTAGAGGTGAAATGAGGTTAGGTAAGAGGTTAGGTTATGTTAGGCTAGTTAAGTTAGGTTATGTTAGGTTAGGTTATGTTAGGTTAGGTTTCGATCGTTAGGCACGTTAGGTGTTACCTCTACATTCCTTGTTGATTAACTATTATTTTTATTAATTTTAATAATTAATAATTTTCATTATTAATTTTAATAATTAATAATTTTAATAAATAATTTTTTACATTGGAAATACGTCAAAAATATATCTTCAACAGTTACGGCTAACATGTCCGTATTCTATCTCCTGAAAACACTCACTGTACGCTTAACACACGTTCTTTCCATATATCTTATTGAATTTCAATACGCACAAAAAGCTAGTTCGATACAAAATCCACAAAAAAATTAATTTACTTTGAAAGTTTCTTCTTTCACCCCTAAAAATGTTTGTTTTTATTTAAACTTTTGTGTCAAATACAGTACATTTACTAATTTACACTATTTAACGTGCAGCCGCTAAATAACTATTATAATATATATATATATATATATAATATAATGATATATATATATATATATAATGTATATATTTTATATAAAACAAATATATATAAATATAAATATATATATATATATATATATATATATATATATATATATATATATATATATATATATATATATATATAATATATATATTAAATATAATATATATATATATATATACTAATAAAATATATATATATATATATATATATATATATATATATATATATATATATATATATATATATATATAAGCGGCACAAGAATTTCAAAGACTTAAAAATAAAATGTGGTAAAACTGACCTCTCCTAACCGACCAGATATACAAATATTAGGCATTTTTTCTTTCTCTCTCCAGTTTACTCCCGCCACATTTCTTAAGAAACCACAAGCAAAAAAAAAAATGTTAAAGAATAACGTATCTATCTATCTTCTATCTATCTATCTATCTAGTTCTATCTATTCTATCTATCTAATCTATCTATCTATCTCTATCTATCTATCTACTTATCTATCTATCTATCTATCTCTATGTCTTTCTTTTTAATATATATATATATATATATATATATATATATATATATATATATATATATATATATATATATATATATATATATATATATATATATATATAAATATAAAATAATATATAACCTATGTTAGTTTCATAAAAAAATGAATACATATTTTTAACTTCTGAGAACATTTTAATACAGGAAAAAATATTTAAAAAATTTATTAATTGCAAACCTTTATTAAATATTATTAACTTTTTAGTTAAAATAACATATTTAGCCTAGCATTGTACTGCTCCTGTCAGCAAAACATTAATAAAGAATTATATTTCAAAAATAAAAATATTTTTTTTTACTTTTAACTTGTAAAATTTTATCCTACGTGTCGCATCTATGTTATAAATTTCTTTATGAAATCAACAAATCTGTTGCATGTGTTGTGCTACTTTTTCCAGATACAAGAACACAAATGAGAAGGAAAAACCACGTTCTTTATTCCTGTTTTCGGTAGTTTTATATATTATATATAATATATAGTATATATATATATATATAATATATTATAAATTATATACTTATCATTATATATATATATATATATATTATATATAGTATAATATATATATATATACTTATATATATATATATCATATATATCTAGGTTATTCTAGGTTAGGAATAGGTTAGGTTAGGTTACTTAGGTTTAGATTACGTTAGGTTAAGTTAGGTTAGGTTAAGTTTGATTAGGTTAGGTTAGGTTAGGTTTGGTTTGGTAAGGTTTGGTTAGGTTACGTTAAGTTATTTTACGTTTGGTTCCTTTAATCACTTACTTATATATACTTTTGACCACTTTCCTTCAGTTGTATTTGTGTGTGCTCCTGTTCCAGAATTTATAAAACTTAACGAGTGATTGACTGTTAAGTGAATAAAATCTTCCTTCTTTAAACAATTGTAGCTTTTCCACTCATTTGTTATAATTGTTGTCTTTGGCTTTACGTATGTCTCTATTACTTTCATTATCATTTCACTATTCCTGCTCATTACTGGTACTAAAAAACATTTACCTGATCCTCTTCCTATACCTCTTATGACCCATCGACTTTTAACTATTCGTCCTCTGTTATATTTTAGTTTACCAAAAACTGTATTTAAATTGCAACTTATTGTATACTATATCACATTTATTATTATATTTATTTTTTATCGCCCATCATTTTATTTCTTCTTCACTTCCCAGTATGAAAATATTTGCTGATTTCAAAAATGTATTCATTTTTTATATAGCTATCGTGGTTTTATAGATACAGGTGTCCCTTAATCTGAAGTCCGATATATATATATATATATATATATATATATATATATATATATATATATATAGATAGAGAGTATATAATATATATATATATATATATATATATATATTAAAGATACATTGTTATATATATATAATATCTATATATATATATATATATATATACTATATACATAATAGACATATATTTATATATATATATGTAAATATATATATATATATATATTATATATATATATATTATATATATATATATATATATATATATATATATATATATATATATATATATATATATATATATATATATATATATATATAGAGAGAGAGAGAGAGAGAGAGAGAGAGAGAGAGAGAGAGAGAGAGAGAGAGCAACAACAACAACAACAAGAGTATGAGAGAATGAACGATATATATATATATATATATATATATATATATATATATATATATATATATATATATATATATATAATATATATATAATATAGTATATATTATATGATGGCACAAGCATGTAAATTTTTACGCAAAATTAATAGAATGGTTTATAAATAATCCTTTTCGAATTGACCATAAAACAATAAAACAATAAAACTATGCGTTCATATCCGCTACAACAAGCCTCTTCTTTCCGTTTATATTTTATCCCTCCTTTGACATTGTACTTCAATTTCGTCTCTTTCCCCCCTCTCTCCCCTTTCCCCATTATTCCTTCAAATTCTTATTTCTGTAGGTGTTATCTATCTATCTATCTATCTATCTATCTATCTATCTATCTATCTATCTATCTATCTATCTATCTATCTATCTATCTGATTATTTAGCTATTTATATATTTGTAATATTTAACTTTCTCTGTAAAAGAAAGTGACAAGGTGGAAAAGACACTCGAGGGTAGACCCTGAATAAACCTTATAAACATAGTGATCAATTGTAATATTTAAGAACCGATGAAAATGCTAAGATCTTGGGTGCAAACCAATGCTTTTCTGTTCGTATGTATGTTTTTTTAATGAGATGTGTTTGGTATCGATGCAGAAAGTTTATTTCCGCACAGACTTTGGTTTTGCGATTGTCTCAAGAGGTCAGTTTATAAATGAGACAGATACAGTAATATGAAAATAAATATAGAGAAGCAGATAATAATACTAATATGAATAATAATAATATAGGTAGATGAGATAACGAATAAATAATTCATAAAATCAAATACATGATGATACATAATAATAACAAACATGAACATAATATAATAATAATAAAAATAAAAAAAAATAAAAATAATAGTAACAACAATAATAATAATAATAAAAATAATAAGAATAATAATAATAATAATAAAATACTAATTAAAAAGTAATAAGTAAAAAAAATTCTAATAAATAATATAATAAGATAAGTAATAATAATAATAATGAATAGATAATAATAATAACTAATAATAATAATAAAAAGTAATATGAATGAATAATAATAATAGAATACATATAATAATAATATGAAATAATAAATAATAAATAATGAATAAATAATAATAATAATAATCAATAATAAATAATGATATTATAATAATGATAAATGAATAAATAATAATAAGTAATAAATAGAAGGAGATAGAAGGAGATAGGAGAGAAACTGGAGAGAGAGAGAGAGAGAGACGAGAGGAGAGAGAGAGAGAATAGAGAGAGAGAGAGAGGAGAGAGAGAAAGAGAGAGGAGAGAGAGAGAAGAGAGAGAGAGAGAAGGAGAGAGAGAGGAGAGGAAGAGAGAGAGAGAGAGAGGAGAGAGAGATTGAGAGAGGAGAGAGAATCACATGGAAGTAGTACGAGAAAGAAACGATTTTTTTTGTGTTAGTTGATGGAGAGTATGAAATGATGAAAAGTACAACAAAGTTTCCCCACACCGTGGTAGCAATAGATCAAATTAATATTAATATGTCAGGTCTTGGTAGAAAACGTGTAAAACATGTTGAAAGGTACTCAAGAAGAATATGTTGAACAACAAAGATAAAGAGAATAAAGAGAGCTGAATGGAAAAGAAAAAAATAACTATAATAAATAATAATTCAATTCTTCTAAATAATTAAATAATCTGATTTAATATATTTTTTATTTAATATATATATGTTATTAATCATAGTATATAATTATATTATATATATATTATTAATTATATCTCTAATATAATACTAAGTCATGTATGATTATATTTATATATAATAGTAGTTAATATTATAATATTATATATATATTTATAATAGTATAAATTAGTATAATTAATACTAATAGTATATATATAAGTATAATATATATATTATAATTATTTATTATGTTTAATTTAAATATTATTATTATTACTTTATTTATTATTTTCCTTCATACTTTTATCTTCTTATATTCCTGGTATTTATCATATTTTATCTTATGGGATATCACTTTTCAAATAATTTTTAAACGTTTTTCATACCCAAGATTTACATATTAAATTAATATTATTATATATACTACGACCTTGTGGGGAAATTTGATATTATACTTATATTTATATATAAATATGTATTTATTTATATCTAGGATCTGGACAAGAGATCAAACTATGTCTTTTTGCTACTACTTCATGGTGATCCTCTCTCTCTCTACTCCTCTCTCTCTCCTCTCTCTCTTCTCTCTCTCTCTCTCTCTCTCTCTCTCTCTCTCTCTCTCTCTCTTCTCTCTATCTCTCTCTCTCTCTCTCTCCTCTCTCCTCTCCTCTCTCTCTCTCTCTTCTCTCTCGTGTGCTCTCTCTCGTCTCTCGTCTCAGTTCTCGTTCCTATTCTTTTATCTCTTTCTTATTATTATTATTATATTATTATTATTTTGATATTATGTTATTATTAATTATTATTATATTATATTATTATTATTATTATTTTATTATATTATTATGTATTATATTATTATTATTATTATATTAATTATTACTTATTATTATTTTTTTAAATTATTTCTTAATATTATTTTTTGAATATTATGATTGTGTATTAGTTATTATATTATTATTATTATATTATTATTATTATTTTTATTATTATCATTATTATTAGTTTATTATTATTATTATTATTATTATATTATTATTATGTATTATTTTATTATTTTTGTTACTGATTTAAAACCTTTTTTTTATCTATTTTTATTAATTATTATTTATCTATTATTATTATTATTATTATTTTATTATTAATTATTATGAAGATTAGAATGTATTATGTATTGCATTATTGAGTGTAAGAAAAGCTGCTCCAGATGTGTCTCTATGTAGCATATAAAATTAAAAAGGTGTAAAAATGACCTTGAGCAATGCAAACCGCAGTGATTGCGAAAATGAAACAAAGCTAATCATCGCGTTGCTAAAAACCAAAGCTAAAAGAAAAGCTTTTTGCACCAGGAAGGAGATATACAGCAGCATGTGGCATTTATAAAAAGCGGATGTTTACGGAGTTATTCAATTGATACCTCGAGTGTTTTTTCCCAACTTTACTCTTCGTTACAGTTAATTTTAATACTTCAGATATATTTTCAACAGCGATTAATAGATGCGCTCAGCTAGATATAATAGATAGAAGATTAGATAGGATAGCGATGATAGACTAGATGATAGATAACACCTAAGAAATTAAGAATTCTGAAGGAGTAACTGGGGAAAGGGAGAGAGGGGGAGAACAGACGAAATTGAAGAACCATGTCAAGGGGGATAAAATATATGGAAAGAAGAGGCTTAGGTAAGGTTGTAGTGGGGGGATATGAAACGCCTATTTTATGTTTTACTTGATGCTATAGGTCAATTCGAAAAGATTATTTATAACCATTCTAAATTTGTAAAAATTTACCATGCTTTGCCATCATATATATATATATATATATATATATATATATATATATATATATATATATTTTTATATATATATATATATATATATTATATATATATATAATATATCGTTCATTCTCTCATACTCTTGTTGTTGTTGTTGTTCTCTCTCTCCTCTCTCTCTCTCTCTCCATCTCTCTCTCGTCTCTCTCTCTCCTCTCTCTATTATATACTATATTATATTATATATAGTTCGTGAACTATATATACTATTAATTTTAGTAGTGATGCGTTAATATAAAGTATCATATAATAACCTCTAGTGAGGTAGGGTGTGTAATAGTATAAGTATACTGGATATCTATTTGATATATATATATTTAAATATAATATATATTATATATATATATTATAACTTATAGTATCAGTCCAGTATCTCATATATATCTACTCCGCTACTAATATATATATTATATATATATATATATATATATATTATATATATATATATATATTATTTATATATATTATATATTATATATATATATATAAAATATTATATATATATATATATAATATATACTATTATATAATCCGGAATTCAATGATAGTGTAAGGGACACCTGCTATCCTATAAAGCCAGGATGCTTATATAAAAAAGTGAAATTTGTTGGGAGTACCATGCGTAAGATATTTTCAGTACTGGGAAGTGAAGAAGAAATAAAATGATGGGCGATAAAAAATAAATATAATAATAAATGTGATATAGTATACAATAAGTTGCAATTTAAATACAGTTTTTGGTAAACTAAAATATAACAGAGGACGAATAGTTAAAAGTCGATGGGTCATAAGAGGTATAGGAAGAGGATCAGGTAAATGTTTTTTAGTACCAGTAATGAGCAGGAATAGTGAAATGATAATGAAAGTAATAGAGACATACGTAAAGCCAAAGACAACAATTATAACAAATGAGTGGAAAAGCTACAATTGTTTAAAGAAGGAAGATTTTATTCACTTAACAGTCAATCACTCGTTAAGTTTTATAAATTCTGGAACAGGAGCACACACAAATACAACTGAAGGAAAGTGGTCAAAAGTATATATAAGTAAGTGATTAAAGGAACCAAACGTAAAATAACTTAACGTAACCTAACCAAACCTTACCAAACCAAACCTAACCTAACCTAACCTAATCAAACTTAACCTAACCTAACTTAACCTAACGTAATCTAAACCTAAGTAACCTAACCTAACCTATTCCTAACCTAGAATAACCTAATATATATATATATATATATATATATATATATATATATATATATATATATATATATATATATATAAATATATATATTATATATAATATATATATATATATATATATATATATATATATATATATATATATATATATATAAAACTACCGAAAACAGGAATAAAGAACGTGGTTTTTCCTTCTCATTTGTGTTCTTGTATCTGGAAAAAGTAGCACAACACATGCAACAGATTTGTTGATTTCATAAAGAAATATATAACATAGATGCGACACGTAGGATAAAATTTTACAAGTTAAAAGTAAAAAAAAAAAATTTTTTATTTTTGAAATATAATTCTTTATTAATGTTTTGCTGACAGGAGCAGTACAATGCTAGGCTAAATATGTTATTTTAACTAAAAAGTTAATAATATTTAAGGTGCAATTAATAATTATTTAAATATTTTTTCCGTCATTAAAATGTTCTCTGAATTCAAATATGTATTCATTTTTTTATGTAACTATCACTAGTTCTTATATATATAATATATATATATAACTAGTATATATTATATATATATATACTATATCAGATATAAAATATTTTTTTTATTTATATATATATATATTTTTTTATATATATATAATATATATATATATATATATATATATATATATATATATATATATATATATATATATATATATATATTAAAAAGAAAGACATAGAGATAGATAGATAGATAGATAGAATATAATAGACTAGAATAGTAGATAGATAGATAGATAGATAGATTGACCGTTATTCTTTAACATTTTTTTTTTTGCTTGTGGTTTCTTAAGAAATGTGGCGGGTAACATGGAGAGAGAAAGAAATGCCTAATTTATTGTATATCTGGTCGGTTTCAGGTACTGTTTTTAAATTTTTGGCAATTATTGTCACTTTATAGGGCACTTTTATTTTATATAATATTAATATTTTCTTCAGCTAACTAACTTCCTTCTTCCGGATTGGACTTTTAGACTTTTATATATAATTTCGCTCGTTATAAGTCCCTACTAATTATATATATATATATATAGTATATATTATATATATATAAGTAGATATTATTAACTATATAGTATATTATTAATTTATATAGTATGTTAAATTATGTATCTTATACAGCTTTATAAATATCTATGAAAAATATCTATATATATATATATATATATATATATATATATATATATATATATATAAAATATTATATATATATATATATATATATATATATATATATATATATATATATATATATATATATACTATATTTATATATATATATATATATATTATATATATATATATATATATATATATATATAAAATATATTAAAAAGTTTTACTTTACGGCCTCACGTTAATAGTGTAAATTAGTAAATGTACTGTATTTGACACAAAAGTTTAAATAAAAACAAACATTTTTAGGGGTGAAAGAAGAAACTTTCAAAGTAAATTAATTTTTTTGTGGATTTTGTATCGAACTAGCTTTTTGTGCGTATTGAAATTCAATAAGATATATGGAAAGAACGTGTGTTAAGCGTACAGTGAGTGTTTTCAGGAGATAGAATACGGACATGTTAGCCGTAACTGTTGAAGATATATTTTTAACGTATTTCCAATGTAAAAAATTATTTATTAAAATTATTAATTATTAAAATTAATAATGAAAATTATTAATTATTAAAATTAATAAAAATAATAGTTAATCAACAAGGAATGTAGAGGTAACACCTAACGTGCCTAACGATCGAAAAGTAACCTAACATAACTAACCTAAACACTCAAATCTCTAACCTCACATAACCTAACTCTACTAACTCATTCACCTCTAGAACATCTGTTTAGTATCATAGAGGCTATGCGAAAAAATACTTTTTAATCCGACCGTCCGTTCCGGTGTGGCGTTAAGAACTTTGTCCCATATATTACTATTAATATATATATTATTATATTTATATATATATAATATATATATATATATATATATATATATATATATATATATATATATATATATATATATATATATATATATATATAAAGCATTAGCTTTTTTTGTTTAAAATTCGATTGTTATTTATGATTTTTTACTACAAATATTTTGTCTCAAAAGATTATTACATAAATATTAAATGATGTAATACTCTATATATAAATATAAAAATTAAAAAAAAAAAAAATAAAAAAAAAAAACGGGATTTTTGTTTTTTTTAATAAACAAAATATTTTTTTACAAAAAAAATATTTTCCTCCATATATGTAGTAGTATATATATATATATATATATATTACTATATATATAATATATATTTATATATATTATAATTATATATATATCTATATATATAGTATATTATATAATAATTATATATATATATTATATATTATAGATTATATATATATATATATATATATATATATATATATATTATATATATATATTATTTATATATATATTATAATATACTATATATCATATATATATAATATCATATATATATATATATATATATATTATATATATATATATAATATATATATATATATAGTTATATTATATAATATTAGATAATATATATATATATATATATATATATATATAATATATATATATCATACTATAATAATATATTATATAGGGCTATGAATGTATATACTATAGCTAATATATAATATATAATTTTATTATATATATATGATTATTTATATTAATTAATATATATATAGTATATATATAATAATATAATATATATATATATATATATATGTATATATATATATATATATATATATATATATATATAGTTGATGCATCTGAACATCACGCATCGCATGAATGGGCAGCATTCGCACATTATTAAGATATGCCAGTCGGATCGACTTCCGCGCTTTGACCTGCAGTGTTGCGCGGGTATTTATTGTCAAGATTTGATAATAAGAATTTTATATTTAAAAATATTTAAGAATGAAATGTGAACGCCAGAAACTTTAAATAGAGCGACATGTGGACTCACTTGAAATGCACACTGTGCGCTATAATGACTCCATGATCTCACAGCATGAAAGCTCATAATAATTTGAATCAATAGAGTCACATGAGAAAGAAATTACCAAAAAAATTCAGCACCTCTACAGCTTCTGTGCCTCCGATGTAATACCATTAACTCAACGCTAAGGAAGGCTTTCTTGAACTATCATCAAATGAAATAATGATGACGGTTTTTAAAAGAATTGACAGATGTAATAACAAGTACGATAGCTAAACGCCAACACCAGCGATTTGGTTCTGTGGAAATAATGCACAATCATACTATCAGACTGATAGATGCCAGCGCTTATACTAAGGTCAAATTTTTTCTCGCAACAACAATATTAGATACCAAGTTAAATCATCACTTTTGTGTGAGTTGAAAAACTTCATGAA